>OY982561.1:26954378-27144076 GCA_963859945.1 Euplagia quadripunctaria
ATGTTTTTTTACTTGGCGTTCCTCAAATACCTCAACCTTTATATTTAAGGTAATAAATCTCACGTTTCCCTTTTTTAGCAGCCAGTTAATAGACCTTATGTAGATATTTTCCAAAAAAGTGTTTTTGTTATGTAAAACACAAAAATGTCGGGTACACGAAGCATTTTCGAAATGTTAATGAAGTAGAAAAACGTTTTGTAAGCTTGTTAACTCACCCGAATAATGATGCTAAGGAAATTAAGAAACAAATTACATTAAATAATACCATCGGTAGAAAAAATGTTGTTATGAATTCATGGAGCCGCCACGAATTATTTACAGCACAAAAGCTTTGACCGTTATAACTTAATCAGGAAACACTGTGAGCTCTTATTCGTGTGTATTAAAGCACAAATTTGTTGAGCTAAGTAGATTACATTATAACATTATTAGAAAAAAGAATATTAAATAGCAATAGCTTTCAAGCGGCCAGTTCTGATTACAGGATCTCTACAGCACGGTATGTCAGTGAATTTAATTTTGTTGAAAGGAAAACATGTTTTTGGAAGAAAAATTTGTACGGAAAAGTGAGCCAAATCCATTCACTTGTTTGTTCGGTCAACTGAAAGAATTAAAATTTAAAACCTTGCCAAGTTTTGGAGAATAAAGAAAATATTAATAGAAAAGTTTTAATATATTTATTTTATTTGTTTTAGGCTTCGCTGCGTGAATTGAGGAACTAGGAATATATTGCTTAAATTTACTGTGAATAAAACACAGAGTAGAGTATTCTGCGTCAATGTATTATTTTAGACGTACTTAATAACATCCACGCTCTTACTACACATACATATGTATATTCAGAGCAGCAATTTAAGAAAGCGTGACACGAATGTATGAGATTGGTCCACAACCCCTTAAAGAAGTAGAACTACTGTAAAAGTAACAAGTGAAGAAAGTTAACGAACAGTAAATTGGAGAAGATGGCAATAAAAATAATCCACTTCTCCATTAACTTTACAAAACTATAATTATAATGAATAAATTTCCAATAAAGCACAGTGCAAAGGCAATTTGTGTAGCAAAAGCTTTTTTGTCTAAATAAATTGTTTTAAAAGGTAAAGACAATATTATTCTCGAATGTTAGACTAAAATATCGGGGTTTTACTCCTTTCAAACTATGGCAGGGAGATATTTTTGCATGACATTAAATATTGAATCTTCATTGCCGTGGTAAAATATTTCGTAGAAATATTTATATTTGTAGAAAGTGAAATGTATTTGGAATTACTCGTCAACTTTAAGATGACGTCATCTACTTTCGTCGAAAACCGCACCGTTTGGAAAACAATTTCTTCCAGCGGACGTTAAAATTATGGAATGATCTTTTTTACCTTGGCTGTTCATGGAGAAAGGATTTCTTCACAAACATCAGAAGAATAAGAAGAGCTTGAGACATCTCACACATGGCCGTCGTTTCCGAAACTAGGCAGAGCCTGTAGTGTATGGTATCTGACAGACTACTGATAAACATGTTTATTTATTACTAAATACATACATAAATTACACCCAGACAGTACAAATGATCGTGCTCATCACACAATAACTTATCCTGGGGGAAAATCGAACCCACGACCTCTGGCTCAGCAGTCAGGATCACTAACGGCTAGACCAGCAAGCCTATCAAAACAAAAGCGCCACAGATCTGGTGCACAGCTATGGTGGCCAATTAGCATTAAGTGGGGCTTTTTGGCCACATTAGTAGTAGTATAAAATGGTCAAAAATCGGTGTTATAAAAAAATTAAAGCTATTAACAAGTTTTAATAACAAATGGTCAAAACTATAACATAGGTACATTTCAGTTTCCTCGACTAGACTGAATGTAATTTGTCATCTAATCAATCATAAATAATATCGACAATTCTAAAACTTTTTTTTTTTAACTTATCTAAGTTAATTAAATACCAATAGCCGTCAATCAACTCAGCAAGTTTCAAGAAATTGTAAATTTCTGCTAATTTTCATTCCACAAGTTTTCGTTTTATTCGGTTAGTTAATCTAACAATTCCAATTATTTCTTAATAAAAACTGAAGCCAGCAGCCGCTAACTTTGTTTAACGCTGTTTTATTGCTGTCTGGCAATACTGAAGTTTTTATATTTAATCAATATTTTATTGGCGATTTGCTCTTACTCGTAAAGATTAATTTTTGTGATCTATAGCCAAAATCGGTTATACCTCCTGGAAAAGGGATTGGCCGGTAATATTCTGTAATATTGTTACCCTTATTATCTTGTGGCGCGGCTAAGAATATTTTTTATGTGATGGGTAATTTTTCGTTTATTGGGATTTAAGTAATTTGATTCCAGTAACGTACTGCAGTTTAATATAGCTGACTCAAGTCATAGGTGTTAGCTTCCTCATTTTATAGGTAGTTTGTTTACTTTTCTTTGTTATCCGTGTTGGCAAGAGAAAAATGCTGTTATTAAATTCTTCGGAACGGACATTTTCACTTCTCCAAAAGGACAAGGAAAGGACGTGCTGTCGTACGTGTCCTTGTATCGCTATTTTTAGTTCATATTCTTATGATTGTAGTAATGTGGAACCAATTTCATTCAGCTTAAATGTAAGATATATAAAAGAACAGACCATTGATTTACACGTCAAAGTTGTATATTTAATTATTATTTTTATTATTGAAATTTGAAGAACCGCAAAATGGACATGGGTTTGTATATTGTACGTTTAAGAGTTAACTCTTCGGTGATAAGAAATAATGTGTACTAAGATTATTCAACTTTTTGTTATACGCATACGATTACCGCCAGTTTATTAAAATAATCCATCCGTCCATCCTAAAGTGGCTTTGAAAAGATTGCTGTAAGGCTCTCAACGATAAGCCACCCTTTGTACATTATTGATGCTTTAGATATTACGTTTTATAAACTCTGTAAAACCCTAGTGTACAAATAAAGTATTAATTATCTATCTATCATTCTATGTTCATTTCTTAGTTTGTACTACGGTTAGTACGGTTATTGAAGTGTTTTTAGGGTACAGTTATGTGCCTCCATGAGCGCTGGCCTGGGGGTAATGGGTAGGGCTGTCCGTTACCCTAGCAGAAGCAGGCCTGAGAAGGTGGCGAGACGTGTTCCGAGTGCGCCTCTCTAAACCGGACGGGGGCAAGGCCCCCGTACTCTATGGTGTGGCCGCCTGCTGACCAAGAGGCGGCCAAGGTCTGCAGGAGTTCCCGGAGGCTTCCTTCTTAGGGTATTCCCGGGTCCCCTGCAATAGGCCCACTTGTGACGGAACACCGTGTGGTTTTAGTCAGTTCGATTCCGACATACCACTTCACCATTAGCTCAGGTGAGGTGATGACCCGAGGGGGTTTCCACACGAAAAAAAAAAAAAAAAAAAAGGGTACAGTTATGTAGTCAATCAAATCGACATGGTTTATTACGTTTCGTGGACATCCCTTCTAACGTGGAACGATACTAGCGAGCCGCGCAATAGAAGCGAGGGACGTTCATTATTAGGCTTCGACTGAGGGACACACGCGCCCGCGTCGCGCTAATCACTTCCGTAATTTTATTAAATTTAAAACAAAGTGAAAAACACATTAACTATTAGTTAATACAAACAGAACTTCCTCCTCTTTTGGGGAAGTAGTTGTGAATTACGAGAACGTCGATTTTTGTTATGACATAAGCTTCTACATAAAGAAACCTCTTTGAGAGCTGAAGGCTGTTACAATCAGCCTATGGTCGGCCATTCTACTTATCACCCTAACTCTGACTGCTCTGCGGCGTTCACAACTACGATTCCTACCACGCCCATCCCGTCGAGGATCGGTCGTGCCAGGAGAGTACACCTACGCAGGTGGCAGTGCGAATTGTGATAGTGAAGTATAATGGTGACTGTGCACTTTGAATTCCGGTCTTACGAGATCTATATTAATTATTTCCCCTTGTTACCAATGGAGCTAGACTATTTACAAAGAACCTACTTAATTTAATTATGTATATAAAACTAGAAAAATACCTACCTACTTATAATTAAATAATTTAAATCTAAGTAAATGTAACTTAACTTGTACCCACTCAAAAACTAAATTTATGTTTAATAAAATGAACTATTGTTAATCCGAAATAATTCTACTTATGTTTGTGGCCTATCTTACATAACTAAATTTGGTAGGTAGTTGATAGTAGCCTAATAACCGGGACAGCATCAAGTTGAAATTAACATCAAATACTTACGTCAGCGGTCTCTTGAAGCAGTAAAAAAATCAAGTTTCTAAGTCAACGCAGTCAAAAGAAACAGTCATAAAGCCTTAGATTATAACAAATCTAAAATTTCACAGGTAAATCAAAACCGGGATATATGGGTATAGGGTACTCCCCATTGACCTAGAATCATGAAATTTCGTAAAAAGCAAGGTCCGAGAGCACAAGTAAAGGAAAAAATCCAAACGTCGTTAATTTGTTGTCATATCATCTAAAAAATAGTTTTTGTGATTACAAACTTGTATTTTGCGGTTGAAAAATTGACGTTCTCATAAATCGATGTATGGGAGAGTATTTTTAGAACCTGCTGTTAATCAAACATCTTCGAAAATTGATACTATCTACATACAAGTTTGTTTGCTTACAGACCCTCGGTACGCGAGTCAGACTCGCAGTTGTCCGGTTTTTATTTTTTTATTAGTAATGTCGTTCTTACGAAATAATATAAAAAACGCCATGTGATCAATAACAAAGGGAAAGTGAGTAACAGCAAAGGGAGAGTGGAAGTCGGAATTGTTTATGACAACTTCTACGTAGAGGGTACGACAGGCATACAACCTGTTTTTTTTTACTCTAATAGGAGGCCTGAACGAAACTGATATACGTGTAAAGAGCGAATTAATAAAATTATTTAACTTCAGAATTGCAACACTACTAGAATGGCACGTAGCTAAAGTAATAAGTAGATAAAAACCTTCCACTTTTTTTTTTCAATCCAAACATATGCAATTTTAGAACTACTGTCTTCTACGATATTGTGTATTAATTTTTTAATAACCTCTTAATAAAATTCTACTATTGTTTCAAATATCATTTAAGTAGGAAAATTTAAATCTAGTCTATTTGACACCTTCAGATAATGCTTAGATATAAGCAGATACAAAATATTGCTAATTTAATATTTTATTAAAAGCAGTCACTTAATACGGAGTCTGAGATTTTCCCATCAAGATTTTAGAGACCCCGAGCAGGTAGCAAGTAATTGAATGAATTAGTAAACACCTACAAAATTGGTGGAGAATTACTCGAGCCGTTTCAGTCGACTATAAGCTCTACCCATTTAGCTATCTTTTCATACATAATTTAGAATCTACTCTCAAGTTTGTCCAAACAAAATTAAATTATTTTGTTTTTAGCAAAGATACACGCTGCTCGTTTTAGCTGTCATTTGAATGTCATACAAGTCGATTATATTTTGTTATACATTCGTATGTATCTACAGTTTATTGTTATTGCCATTAAATAACTTATTTTTCTGTAATTAGCTTATAATAATAGAATTTTATAACATTTATTATTATTAATAACTGTGCGGTTTGTGTTCACGGGTGAAGTACGATCAGTGTACTTCTATCGAAAGTAAAGTTAATCGTACCTTATAAACATTAAAACGATTAAATCTCGATTTGTACATATTACAATGAAGCTAGGATAATTGCGTCCGTGCGCTCCCGAGAAGAAGATTAACATTATCAATTCGTTGTAGCAATGCTGCCAGTTTTTTAGTCACGTTACCTTTAAGGAAAGTGTGGTACGGAGAAAATCCTTATTTAAGAGTATAATTTTATACGATTTAAAGGATGATTGAAATAATAAGAATTATTAACAGACAAATGCTATTATACGTTAACGGATTATCTAAATGACAAATTACACAATTAAATTTTCGTATTAACGTCTCCTTGCGAACCATGCTCTTAATTAGGCATTGGGTACAAGTACATTAGGCCCTTTTTCTTTAGTTATCTAGCAAGGCATCTATTAATTATTCATGGATATGGCAATTGACTTACTATTTTTATTCTATAATTGACTATGCTTGTAATTATTATAATGTTTTTCTCCTGTACGACTTAGGATTTAATTAGTTGTATCGATCTAATAATGATTTTTTACTCTGATTAATGCAATTAATTATTTTGATTTCATTTAATGTGTTTGCATGCCACTATTCTGGTCAAAATATTTGTATCTTGAATATTCTTTATTGTAACACCATTTGTCACAGTATTTTTGCAAATAAATATGATTCTGATTCAAATCCATTATTTTACATATAATTATACATTATTCAAAACTTGCTGCGAGCACTTGAGTAGCTATATAATTATGTATACGAACGGGAAATAACGCGATCAATAGGTATTACATACCTTTGAATTGCGGCACGGCCAGTACATGATCGCATTAACTCCCGTTCGCATCCCTAATTTTTTATCATGAAACGCGAAAGTTTAAAAGTAGTATATTAGTAACTAGTTACAATATATTAGTCCCTGATGGTCTTTATGTGATAGAATCATTTCAGATTTAAAACCATTTTAAAAAGTAAACACATGAAAGACCATAGTGTCACAAAATTGATATTCGTATCAAGATATATAAGCTATGTTTTGAAACTTCACTTATTGTTTTAATATGCTCAACTAACGATGTAGGAGGTACTATTGAAAATATTTTTTTTTGTTTGGTTAAAGTAGGACTATCGTGTAATCCCCCCGAGAGTCGTGAGGGCCGTACAGATTACACCCCGCGGTACCACATCCATTTACACAGCAATATTATTACGCTGGAATTTCAGTTATTTTCCAAACAGAACTTATGGGTTTTTTCGCAACGTATATCAGTTGCTAAAAAGTTGTAGCCCATTACCAGTTGTAGTCTAAACTTATGTAATATTACAGTGATGCACATCATAAAAAGCGAACTTTTACAAAATCAAATAGAAAATTGATTTACATCACTGTTAATAACAATACTTGCCTATATATACCCTTATTTTATTTTTGGTGCGTGTGGAAACCCCCTGGGGCGTCACCCCACCGGGGTTTGTCGGCGGGGCGGTGTGTAGGAATCGAACCGACTAAAACCACACGGTGTGCCCTACTGCGCCTTAAATGCTAACCTAACCTAATGTGACAGACAATATAATATGTATTATTTAATACAAAATACTTGTGAAGATTAAACCACAAAATAATATATTATTCAAATTTTATAATAAGTCACCCGATTACAGCAAACCTAAATAATGATACTACAAATTCAATGATGAATACGTTACGGACAAAACATGATGAAGTATCGTGAGGCATAAAACATTTCAAAGTTATAACAACAATTTTATTGTTTACCTTAATTTCCTAAACAATATGACAATTTGAAAGAAAATTTCCTATCTTTTTTTGCTTTTAGACAGGAGATATAATATATTAAATTAGATAAAAAGATAAGAGAGATCGGAGTATCGGAATTACTTGTAAGAGATAAGAAAATCAAATCGGCACTCAGCGAGTTCATTTAGTATTAATCATGAATATAATATATAATCCAGAAGTTAATGGTAAATTGTTTGTTGTTAAAATAGGATATGATCTCTGTCGCAAAACAATTGAACTGAGGTAGCAGTGGATTGCGGTGGGCTGATTAATGTAGGCGTATTTCCTAAAAAACGCGATTTAACAATAAAAACGCCGAACGAAGCTCAGTCGCTCCATTACTATCTTTTATTTATATAAGAAAAGTGCGGCAAATAATTATTCACGGTAAGAAAAGCAGACACACTTTCATTCAGACACAACACACACTTACCCTACCCTGTATTGCTTATGGCATAAGCTTATGAGAAAATGATAGTAATTTGTAGGTAAATAAAAGGAGAAAAAAAAAACATTATCATGAACGCTCCAATATGTCATGATTTTAGCTTCTATTTCCACCCAGGACAAATAATTGTGTGATGAGCGCGATCATTTCTTCAGTATCTGGGTGTCATTTATCTATAATATATATGTATTTAGTAATATCTAAGTATGTTTATCTGCAGTCTCTTTCCCGTGGTACAGGCTCTGCCTAGTTTGGGATCAGAGGGCCGTGTGTGAGATGTGTCAAGGTATTATTATTTTTTATTTCTATGATTATGATTTTTTTTTGTATAAATATTTAGGTAAAGCTAATAACTCCTCACGGTGCATCTTCGATGTAACGCAATATCAATAACTAGTTTTATTCTCAAGCTTATAAAGTTTTCTGTCAGTTAAAGCAATCGCCTTGCCTTAATAAATAAAAACATTATATTTTGGTTCAGAAACAATACACCGCGATTTTCGAATGCGCGTTTTAGAGACTTCCTTGGGCTATCTATATATCTTATAGTAGCCGATTACGACGAGTATTTATCTAATGACAAAGCGTCAGAGCGCTTTTTGCAGTGATTGATATCGAACTGTTCTTACGATGGGCTTACAGTGTATACTAGTGGTAAATCGGTTTGCTTCCAAAATAAGGACTCATTTTGTCGCAATACAAAACGAAAACTGTTAAACTATAAAGTTTAACAGAAACTTCTGACTCATAAACTCGATAACGATAATCTTGTGACCACAGCTAGTGTAATCTGGACGCACCGTTATTTGATGTAAAGCGTTATATACATAAACTATGATCGGCTTAAACACTATCATATATCACTAGCAACCTGCTCCGACTTCGCACGGGTACAAATTATACACCTAAACCTTCCTCATGAATCACTCTGTCTATTAGTGAAAACCGCATGAAAATCCGTTCAGTACTAACTTTTAAACTTTCGCGTTCCATGATATAATTATGTACTTATACGGGAATTAACGCGATCACGAAAAGGTATTACATACCTCTGAATTGCCTGACGTTTCGACCAGGTTGCACTGGCCGTGGTCACAGGCTGACTCAAGGTCTCCAAGACTCAGGTCAGCCTGTGACCACGGCCAGTGCAACCTGGTCGAAACGTCAGGCAATTCAGAGGTATGTAATACCTTTTCGTGATCGCGTTAATTCCCGTATAAGTACATAATTATATCCGTTCAGTAGTTTTTCAGTCTATCGCGAACAAACAGACAGACGCGGCGGGGGACTTTGTTTTACAATATGTAGTGATATGTAGTGAAGATTTTTATATTATGTTTTTTTTTCATCATTAGCTCAGCTATATGATATGATGATAATTATAAACGCAAAAACCTCATAAAGTAATGAAAAGTAAACAGAAACACTATTCGTTCCTAAAATTTTTGAGGGTTTCTCTCAATATTATCAGGATCCCATCATCAGATCCTGACTTTCTGGACATGGGACCACCCTTTAGGGGGACCACCCTATCTAACAAAAAAGAATAATCAAAATCGGTCCGGCCAGCCAGCCGCTCTGCCCCCGCTTTTTAAATCTCTGATATCTTATAAGATATTCATTTTAATTATATACTGTATAGGGCAATTTTGATTTACATGAAATGCACAACGTATCTAATGTATTTAATTGGATAAGGAATAATACTGTATTGTTTAAAATAGTTTGATAAATAACCCATATTTTTTTTGTAATATGTAAAAGATAAAAATGGTTACTATGGGTTATCCTTAGGAGATAAACATATACCATCCCGGACTTTTTTATTGATCTTTTTAAGATATACATTTCCGTAGTACATTAATTTGATCTATCTCGTAGGGTTTAGCCAGCGTTTGCAATGTAAGCGCACAAAAATAAGTTTGTTACGACATGACATTACAAATCTTTGAATTTCTCGACTTTTATCTACAATAATATGCATGTATACTACATGCATGCGTGCATGTATACACTCTGTCCATTGGTGAAAACCGCATGAAAATCCGTTCAGTAGTTTTTCCGTTTATCACGGACAGACAGACAGACGCGGCGGGGGACTTTGTTTTATAATATGTAGTGATGGAACGTTAAAGTTTTAAAGTTATTAGAGTGTGTCCCAATTATACAAAGAACTAATTTCTGATTGGCACTTGCCCCAAATTTAAGTCTATAAAAATCACGCCAATAAAGTTGATAGAGTATGAACATCAAAAGTGGGCGATTCTTGCGTTCGTGACGGCAACGCGTGAATGCTTTCATTTCGGGATTGGCTCGTTAGCGAGGGATGTGCTTTAGTATGTTATTTTACCTATACATTATACTAAAATATGCGACAAAATTCGGATAATAGAATCGCTTTTCAAAAATCGTTATCAATTAAAGGTATGTAGCAAGAACTATTAGATGACTATCGTATACGAATTGGTTAAATCTATAAATTCAACGTGTGTATTTTGTTTTTATAAAAGAGATTACAACTTTAAGTTATTCGGCGCTTCTAAGAACTTATGTAACTTAATTATTATTACTTACTTACTATATACTTATTAACAGTTATGTCAGTGAACCAAAAGAAGTACAGAAAAAATGTTTCAAGGTACAAAATCAATGAACAAATTTAAGTTGGTATTACAAAAAAATAAGTAGAAAATGCAATCATTGCATCGGCAAACGAAATATTTCTGATTTTCGATACAGAATAAATAAAAAATCGGATAAAAATAAAAATAACATCGGTACTTCACTAGTCTATTCAAAACGTCCGGTGTTCGATGGCCCGTAAGCACTTTCAAACGCCTATAACGAACATGTTACGATACTCAATTTAGATCCTATCACACAATTCATTCGACTTTGGTAATGTAGACACATAAATTCTCATTCATATAGAATTGATATAGAATTGCTATTAATGCTGGTGATGGAATTTATTTCCTAAAATAGTAACCTGCCTCAAAGTTAAAAACAACTTACAGAAATGATAAAAATAACTAGTTTTGTTACCTACGTAGTCGCATATATGAAAAAGTCTTTTTATAAAATAACGAAAGACGCCGACGAATAAAATTAAGGGTCGAGTGGACAATCTGATAGTTTAGTGAAAGAAGCTTAAAGAAAGAAAGAAAATGAGTCTATTTATCGGAATAGTCGGACCTAATATGATCTTGAAATTTAAGCCTCTGTCTAAGAAATCTTAAAACTAGGTGCATGTACCTTTTATAACCTTCTATAACGAATAAATTTATCATATTTGAATTATACTAAATTACAAAATATATATGATTAATAATAATCTGAAACTATCGATGATAAAACTTTCAAATATCTTCACACAATATATTTCAAATTAATAGTCAATTAATCAATATCTGGTATTAATGCACGATGATCACTCATGGTAAATGGCCGAGGGATCCGAACGCTGTCCGGTCGCAGTTGTAACTCATAGATGGCCGACAGTAAATCAATTGTCGGGAGTGATAAATGACTTGTGTAGTCAGGGTCTTTTGCGTAGTGTTACGTCAGACAGGCGAGTGGTAAGGTAATGGTCGCAATCGAATATGCCACAGAAACTGTTTTCAAGAGGAAGATTAGTAAGAGTAAGAAGAGTAACTTCATATTAAATTGTTATCAAAGCATTGGATGTAATGAAATCGTCATGAAAAATTTTAAGCAAAAGGAAGACGATAAAAATGGCCCCTAGTTTAGCTTCTAACTGTCGCAACTGTTACACATGCGACACCTGAACAGCATTTTAGGAACTTTCACTTTAATGCTATGCTAAAATTAAATATTATAATAATAATTTTACCAATTTTTCTTCTACGACGATGAAGATTTTGATTTTTGATAAAATCACTTAAACGAAAATAGGTTTCTGCAATTTGCGGTTGGGCTCATCGTATTAAGACATAATCAACCTTATATTGTTTTGGCTGAATATTCCGTAGATATGTACACAATGAAAACATAATGTGAAATAGTTGATTTTAGTGATTTACAGATCTGTCCTCTCAACGTACACACAAAAAAAACTGTGACTGGCATAATTCCCTACAGCTAGAATTGTCTTTCAAATCTAACACTGACAAGATCAGTTTAATTGGCCTGCCAATTGTGCTGAGTGCAGGGACAGGATAATCCCCTACTGGGACTGTCGTGCAAGGCCAATATTCTACCGTGAAAGTTCAACGACTTTAATGGAACACCGAGGGAGTGGATTACCTAAGTCTAAGTTATCGAACTGTCGCGTTAAACTTCAAAACTGTTATCCTTTCGTAGGCCAACTTGGGAACTATAAGCACTAAATTAATTATTAGAAGATTAAATAGTGTTGAAGATTCAAGTATTATTTATTATAATTATCGCCAAATTGATTTAAAGGAAGTAGGAGGGTTTAGCAGATATCTGCTATAATCGAAATTGAATCTTATTAATTAAATCCGATCAAACTAATTACAGATATTGTTGAATTGCTGAAAGTAGGGGTGAGTCAGTCATTTGTAAAGCTAGGTGCTTGTTTCAATACGTAGATCTTGTGGAGAATAATAGACTCGAAACTCCAAGAACAGTCTTTTTTTCAACATGATTTCTTTAACAAATTGCTCATATAAATTAATAAAACAGAGTGAAATTTGAGGATCTCTCGAAGCTCCCTTCCTATGAGCTTCCCGAGAAATTGTGTAACAGGATCACCAGTTTTCTCGCAGACAAAAGCATCAAGGTCGTTGTCGACACAATGCATGCTCCGAATTCAAGTCTGTGAATGCTGGTGTCTCACAAGGCTGTGTGCTATCACCCACACTGTTTCTTCTGTATATCAATGATATGCTGCAAATCAGCATCATTCATTGCTATGCCGATGATAGCACGAGTAATGTCTTATATACCGGCTGCGCTAACATTTATCGGTAAAACGTCACTGAGAGTCATTCCAAACTTGTGTCTGAAATCTAAGCTTCGTTAGAAGGAGTTTCAGATTGGGGTCGACTTAATCTAGTCCAATTTAACCCAATGAAGATACAAGTTTGCGTGTTCACCGCCAAAAAGATACAGTTTGTCGTATCACCTCGCTTTGAGAGCACATCCCTAACTGCCACAGCTAGTATCGGAATTCTTGGCATCAATATATCGAGCGAAGTCCAGATTCGCGGTCACTTGGAGGGTAAGGCCAAATTAGCTACGATGAACAGATCGAGATAGTATTTCACTCCGGCCCACAGCCTACAACTATATAAGGCGCAGGTTCGGACGCATGTGGAATACTATTCTCATATCTATGCAGGAGCACCCCAGTACCAGCTTCTCCTTCTGGACCGCATTCAACAAAGAGCGACTCGAATCGTCGATTGCAAGGATATTTCAAATCAGCTTGGATAATTGCCAATCCGCCACTGTGCGGTTCTCCAGATTTTTTTTGCCTCTCACAACTAATCTCTGGAAGAAATTGTCGCCTGTGGTATTTCTGAACCGATACGACCTTCAAACCTTCAAGAAAAGAGTCTCTCATCTCAAAGATTGACTACGCACTTGTGACTCTTGAGTTGCAGGTGTCCATGGGCGATGGTAGCACTTACCATCAGGTGACCCGTCTGCTCGTTTGCACCCTATAATATAAAAAAATAAGTGTGTAATGTGTGTGTAATAAAAAAATCTAATGTTGAGTGAAGTTAACAAAATCATTTGATAAGTGAAGTACCTTCAGCGTACATTAGACCAAAACAAAAGCAATTGAACCAGTACCAGTAGCATAGAGCTACTTTTCTGACGGTTGTATGGTCTCTAGGCAACTAGGCAACGCACTAGCAACAGCGCTATCGAATATAATTTATAGGCCCCGGTAGCCACTTACTATTTTCCTAGGTGTTTAAATAATACTTCAAAGCAGCATTTCTGTAGAGGAGGATAGGATTTTAGGAGACGCGAAGAAAGGGGTTAGGTGGAACAAAGTCAAAACATTTAAAAGGAGCTATTGTGCACGTGTGGGTGTTTGTGACTTCAGTTAAATCAAGACATGTGAAAGTTAAATTTAATTTTGTTCAAGAAAAAAGTAAAAAATAAATTTTCACAATGAATTTTGCTTCAAAAGTTGCATTTGTGAACAATTGCCGAGGGCAGTAACGGCGGCAAGACAGCGCAATAATAAAGTTAGAATTGAATGGAATCCTGTTTTTTAACAAGTTCTTTACAGTTGATAGCTTAATTTTATATTAGCCAGAATTGCGTAATTGGATAACAAGATAACTGGTTTTTAAGTGGTAGCTAAGTCAACCGAGGTTCTCAGGGATTACCTTCTTAGGTTATACCTGAGTCCGGTCCTGTACCGAGTCCTGATTTAAATAGTTTATGCTAAAGTTTATAATTAATTCAATGGTATAGAGCACAATATCAACATGTAACACTTAACTGCCTACACTTGCACTATTTTTGAGAGTGTTTAGATATTAGTCAAAACCAATGGTGACTGCACTAATAGATGTGTGAAAATTTGTTTATACTTAGACGCAATTGTTTAGTATTAAGAAACGGCAATTTGAGTAGCTTGAACGAATGTACTTGTTTATAAAGTTAGAAAATGACCAGTAAGAAATACAGGAACGCAGTGATCCACGTACACTATGTTCTCCAAAATCTACTAAAGAAGCGTTCTGAAATGCTGTTGAAAGAGTTAACCTAGCGCTCCGAAAAAAATGAGACAGCGAACCTGGACCCTCCTTTGCGTTTCTGTATTGTATTCCTTTAATCAGTGCAACGCATGGGAAAATCTTCACCTTACAAAGACATTCTTAACTTATAAGATAAGTGACTTGATGACTTGCTATACGTTGGACATCAAAAAGTACTCTTCGAGGCAAATTAGAAGCCACGGATCTCTTCGGGTTCAGAATTTACTTTACAAGCATAATTATATGACAATATAATTGTAAAAAGTGGTACTAATTAGTCCGTTCAAGCGCTTCACGTCAGCACACATTAAATCCAACAATATAAATTATTACTATTAATTAAAAATATTGCCCTCTATCGAATTGTTTTAATAAATAAACATTGTTAAGCTTCATTATTAATGAACGCTGAATTCCGGTTCCGGTTGAATGAGTGTTTACCAATTATCATAACTTACAGAGCCTTTTATAGCATGTTTATTTCGTTCATATGTTTTAAAATATTTATAAATTATCATACATTATGTAAACCTGTTAAGCCGGGATACTTTTCTAACTTTAAAATGGTGGCAGCAATCTCAAATAATGCTAAATGATTTCAAGGTCGTTTATAACTGTTCTATTGTAATAAGAACACCAAAAATCACTACATGTGCTTTCGTAAACATATTCTTTAATATAAGCGAGTACTGTATAGAATAAATTGATCAAAATTTGCAAAAACTTTATTCTCCCTGAAAATGTCTCGCCTGTCATATATTATTCTTTAACTGTAAAATAATTCAGTTTACCCGTGAGCCCGTGACCGCGGTCATGTTGCAATCTGAATAAAACTTTGAGTCAATAATAAATCATTGTACATTATATATATTAATGTGATTAAATTCTAGTTGTCACATTTATAAAACTGTATAAGAGATTCAAAATATGAGATGATTTTTACACGAAGCTGAATTTTGTAAAGTAGTCCAGTCATTATATTGACCAGAATTTTATTATTATGGGTTATGCACTTTAAGTTATACATATTCCTAATCGCATGTACATATGTTACTATTGTTCTTTTATTTTTTTTTTGACTTTTATATTGACGAAAATTGCTTTCCTCGAGCAGCTTAGCTTAGTAAGGCTTACCGTGACGGGCCTGTTAGTCTAGTGGTTAGTGATGCTGACAGCTGAACCAGAGGTCGTGGGTTCGATTTCCACCCGGGACAAAAAATTGTGTGATGTTTGTGTTTGTGAAAAAAATTTCGGTTCAGTTTGACTCAGCCCACGGGGACGTATTGAAGTAGAATTTCCATAAACGCATACTGGAAGTGTAGCTTGCTGTAGCCGTATTCACAATATTTTTAAAGTTATAACACATATTGTTTAAATATGTTAACTAACTACACTTTATCTTTATATAAACTTTAAGTTTACCAAATTCCACATTTCGCGTACTGAGAGGCAGTAAAAAATCTCTTCACGCATTGATATATAGATTGTTCAGAAGTGTTCATATACTCTGTCTTCTTCTCCATAAAAAAATTAACTAAGTATTTCAAATTTCACATGCCTTAGTGAGAATTGAAAATTGCTCAAAAAGAGCACAAACAATTTTCTTCACGTTTTAATATGCAGATAGATAACTTTAAGAGACATTAGCTACGCCTACATGATATTCGTAAGTCAATTGCCTGTATTATTATGAAATTTACATACAATTAACATTCGTATTAAGGTGTTAATATACATTATTTTGAATTCCTTAACTTGGCAAAGTGAGAATATTAAACAAAAACAATTAAACAAATAAACGTAGGTACTTATAACTGTTTGAAGCTTTTATTTTATTTCATGAGATAAAAGTTACTTACATGTCTTTAAAGTTTGTATCAATTATGTTGAGAGATTATTATTACATACTATGTGGTGCGGCGGTAGCGCATTTGAATGCAACGTCAGGGGACAGGTTCGATTCCTGCTTAGTGCAAAATATTTTTTTAGCAAGAGTGTTTCCATTTACTTTGATTTGGGTGTTTCTGTGTACAATATGTAGGTATTTACTCAGTATATAAATATACAAAATTAAAGAAAGTCGGACAAGTGTGAATCTGACTCGCACATCGACGGTTCCATAGAAACTTAGGTATTTCGTAAACCACGAAGATCGACTCTCGAAAACTTTTTCTCCAATCTCAATTGGTTTAAAAAAAATACTTTTTGTACAACTAATTGTCGTATCAGTTGATTGCGTTGACTCAGAAGCTTGATTTTTTACAGCTTCAAGAGGCCGCAGACGTTGGTATTTGATATTTATTTCAACTTGATAACACCACGCGTTCCTACGAAAAAAGGTCTTGATAAACAGACAGATAGGCGGACAACGAAGTGATACTATAATGAATCCGTTTTTGAGATACCCTAAAAAGTATCTAAATATGCATATCCTTGCTCTAGAACCCACAGTACACGCTACATACTTACTTTTGGGTGTAGATAGCGCTGTTGAATATGGCGCCCAATATTACGATTATTTATATGCGCCATAAATCTGTCTATAACCATCGTGACTATCTCATAGTTCTCTGGTCAAAGCACCATACTAATTCTGATTTGACTGAATTACTGTTTGATAGAAGCAGAATGATTTATCTGACGCAAATGTGATGCAAAGATAACCTGAAATTCCGCCATCGAAAGGTCGTTATACTGTGTAATGTGTTCTGCAGGGATTTGTGATTGATAAAAGATAGCTGAAGCTAATTAACAGCACAGTGAAAATTATGCTTTTTCACTATAAATTAATAAAAGATCTACAATATAATAGGTGTGTAAATGATGACTTAATCTTGATAATATTAAGATCGATACAATATATTGTCGGTGCAATTAGCACCGGTGTTCCAATAGACCGAAAACATTCACATAAAAGTCACTACACATTATTCTTTTATCTATTATCGATTTTGTCCATCCAAAGGTTGCCTGTAACAGATTGCTCTTATAGCGATAAGGCCGCCTATTGTACATATCCTCTTTGTGTATTTTTTTAAGCAGTATGTCGTTGGTGTACAATAAAGATTATTCTATTCTATTCAAAGTCGCAAAATGGTTTATTCAAATTTGAAAGTTTAAATGGTATTGTTTAGTATATTGCATGTATTTATTTTAGTCTTACTCTCGCATAATATAACGCCACTCGCCTCTAATTTATTAATTATTTTAAAAACTAAACCTACCTAGTGAGATACTTGTAAAACAGGTATCCTAGATGCCTAAAACTTCGTAAATATTGTGTGCTTACAAAAATGTAGTACCTAATAAATAACTGATAAAAAACCATAACACGTCTTGTCTGCTGTCAGCTCTGGGGTTATAGTTAGATTGATTTGTAACGCAAACTTTGGGCCTTATCCCCCCAAAGTAACATAATCTTTATTTCATTCCTTTTATATACAAAAGTAGTGACTGTATAAATTGTTCTTAAATATTTTGTAGCCAAAAACGAAGGCAAAAACAAAGTATTTAATTTACGTGTAAAGAAAATTCTGTAACGCTAACTTTTCTTCAATTCTATTAGCACCAGCCAACCTCATATTATGGATGTATTATTCAGTTACTGCTGAAGTAAGTCGAAGTGAATTTGTTATTATTTTTGTATACATGTCTTTAATTCAGCATGGGTTTATTATGTATTATGTATATTTTAGTTTAATACGTTATAATGTAATCGCAGTTTGTTTTCTGTCAATTTTCAATTTAATTTATCAAATGATCACATTAATGGAGAAAGTGACTAAAATAGTCACTTTGTCTGGAATAAATAAATGATTGTACACATTTAAAATGTAGGTTTAGGTATACGTAGATAGAACACAGTCTTAAATTAAAGCTATTCAAACTTCAAATTTAAACCTTTTAACCCGACTTTAAAATAGGAGTAAGTTCTCAATTTGACAGTTTTTTATGCGATATCTTCATCAATTGTGAACCGATTTCATTAATTAATTATTGAAGTGAAAACTTCTTTAGGCACGTGGGGCACTTATAGTATGGGGAAAAAGCTCTGAAGTCATGTGACCATCACCCTTAGACACACATATATACAGATGTTTTTTGAATTGAATTGTTTATACTCAAAGTTATTCCCATTTAAATTTGAAGAAAATATACAACCTCTGAGGGTAAAAAAGAGGGATGAAAAATACAGTTTATTTGATTTAGGTTTGTAGGTAGGATTGAAGTCGATTATACTTTTCAAAGTTAACTATTTGCCCAAATATGGTTTTAGGTGTTTTTATTTTATATTTTAAAAGCAACCACGTTACCTCAGTCACTAGAGGTAAGCATTTAGACTCCGGCACCCTTTTCTTAGTCAATCGTTCTCAGACCGTATCTGCAGAGTAGACAAAACGAACATATATATTCGAGAAAGGTATTACGTAAAGGCTGAGCTGGCGTACAGTATAAGTAGGCAGTTATTTTTGTACTTATCTCGGACGAGGGTGCGACAACTGATGGGCACCTTCGTTATTCTACTATCTCTCTATTTCACGTCACATTACACCTAGACACAATTGAATATAAATAACAAATAAATAATCGTTGTGGAGATAACAGATAAACTGATGATTAATATTTTACGTCTCCACACCTTTTTTTTTTGTGTGGTTACCCCCACTGGTCATCACCTCACCATAGTTATTGGTGAAGTGATACATCGGACTCGTACCGACTAAAACTACACGGTGTTCCGTCACAAGTGAGTCTATCGCAAGGGACTGGGGTATACCCTAGGAAGGAAGTCCCCGAGAACCCTAGCAGACTTTGGCCGCCCTCAAATAGAAGGCAGCCACACCATTGGTAGCGGAGGGCCTTGCCCTCCTTTCGATTTAGAGAGGCGCACGCGGAACACGTCGCGCCACCTTCTCAGGCCTGCTTCTGCTAGGGTAACGTGCAGCCTCACCCGTTACCCCCAGGCCAGCGCTCATGGAGGCCGGAGATCATTACGTGCTCTCCGGCGCCTGGTGCCTCTTCTTCGGGACGGGAGAGTACTAGTCCTCTCCCGTTCCCTTTCCGCCGCCTCTTTAGCGGACATCATTTCCTTACAAAAAGAAGCGGCGGATTACGTCTTCACATTGCGACTTATTACTTGAGCGTTGTCAATAAAATAATCATGCAATTCTACTCACCAACTGATAACTAGAACTGTGCTTGTGTAATGCTTAATCGCGGTATTTTCTGTAGTTAAGACATACTTCAATTTCACAACTGCTGTGTCCTATTTTCTCTACGTATCTGTCTTCATCTTGTAGTACTTACTAATCAGTTCTTAAGTAAGTCACCACTTCGATAAAGACTAAGCGTTACGTCGCGTCGTGTCAGACATTTTCAAATAAAATAAAGTGCGGTTTACCAGCTTTAAATATTCGGATTGACGTCTTTTTTTTATTAGACAGCTCCCGCTTTAGGAATACTCGGTACTCCTGTATTGTCTTCACAAACATTCAAGCAACGGACACAAATAATACCCAGACTCATTTGACAGACTATTTGTGAATTACAATGTTTGTGCCGTGTGGGATTTGAACTCACAACACTCGGCGCGGCGTAGTGGCGAGGTGGTCACCTTAAACCATTGTGCCATCCGTGCAGTTTAACATCCTTCCAAATTAGTCTTCCGTTTCACATTTAAGATTTCTGATCCGATTTTGTTTCAATTTAAATGACCGTGGTAGGTTGTACTAATGAGTGCGAGAACTTCGTTGCGCGATTCAGGATCTGTAGTTACAACGTAGTTTGACTGATCTTTGATAGATGACGCTGAAGTATGTTTTTGTCAATGTTTGTTACTGATGAGAGCTTAGCGATGCCTCCGTGAAGTGCGAGTTTCAGCAACTATCCGCACTTGGTTTTCGCTATTATTTTTATTCGTACTGTCGGTACTTCGACATACTACACTTACGACGTCCCCTGAATGATGTCGAGGGTGTACTCGCTGACTATAGCATTTGCCGATGACAGGATTCCAGGATGTTAATAAGCGGTTAGATAATTTGAAAAGTGAAATCAAATGTAAGCCAATTTAAAAGCAACGGTAGCGTAATGGCTAAGGAGTCGGACTTGCGATCCAGTGGTTGTAGGTTCGAACCCCACCCAGTGCACTACTGACGTGAACTCACTCCTAACACAAGCATTTAGCTTAGCTGGAGGGGTTAATAGGAATACCAGTAATGTGTGATCCACGTTGCTAGTATTGTTTTTAGAAAAAAAAAAAGCAAACCAAAACAATTCCGCTATTTTTAGCTGCTCAATTTATGTCTAATAATATTGTCGCAACTAATGCCGCTGGGTTGTATCTAATTGACTAATATACGCTTCGTATCTCGTCTGGAACAGTTTCAAATGCTCCTAAATTGTAACTATTTTGCAGAGTTCACTCGTAGTTAACATAAATTGTCTGATCGTATTAAATTATCTTTAGCTATCTTGTATATTCATAATAGGTAAACGAACAATTAATGAAGAAAATAATTACCAGAATGAAAAGTTATGATGATGAATTCTGACGTTAGCAGTAAAACTCAGTGAACAAATAGGTACTAAATTCTAAACTAGATGGAAACTTATGAGCGTTAAGAACATGTTCATATAGTTAAGCACAAAGGCAGAGAGAAGAACCTTTAAGTAAAAACTAGCGGCCACTCTTTTTCAATATTCGTGTTACAATGTTGTAAATTTTAGAAAAGATATGAAATGAACTGTAATCACCGCTTAATAGTGGTTTAATAATTTGATTATTTTAACTAACATATGAATTGAAATTTTTAGTTTGTCTCTTTTAACACGTAACAGGAATAACCTCTCTAGTGTATTAATATTAGTACTAGAAGAAGTTTTATGCGATAAAATTTGTGGACCACGCGACGTTTATATATTCTAAATTATTAATTACGAGTTGTCAAGTAAACTTTGATTAAGTACACTGATTTCTCGTCAGTGACTTAATCCAAGCATAAAAAACTGTGATTGAAAGCTATTTTAATGATATTTTCGATTTCGTTTTATTTGAATATTTGAACAAAGATAAACATGTATTTAACCTTCAAAATAGGTGTTTTTAGGTATTTCAAAATATGAAAATTAATTATTTCAATTAAGCAATACACACAAGTACAGAAATAGATTTTTGTTCTAAATTCGAATAGAAATAACCAATTAAGTGTACCAAATTTCTTAGTTTTTATTCAGTACTAGCAACCCGCCCCGGCTTCGCACGGGTACAAATTATATACCAAAACCTTCCTCATGAATCACTCTGTCTATTAGTGAAAACCGTATGAAAATCCGTTCAGTAGTTTTACAGTTTATCGCGAACAGACAGACAGACAGACAAACGTGGCGGGGGACTTTGTTTTATAATATGTAGTGATTTAAATACACATTTTATATTTATCATAATATATCAATAATTCTCGTACCTATATAGTTACCCTCATAATATAGTGAAGGGTTTCCTATGTAATTAAATACGTTAGCAATGTTAGGTCTTTAGGTTATAAGGTATCCATGTTTAATAAAGATTTACGTGTGGATTTCGGGGATGCCCGACTAGCTTTGGGCCCAACGGGTGACCCCTATCAAGGAGTGTAGCGACCTGCCTGATAATATAACGTACAGTTTTCTCTACCACCTACAGTACAGTAGATAACTACATGTTGAATATAGTATATATTTATGTTGATGAAAATAACATTTCGCAAGCAAAACTTGGTAGATACTCAACTCAACCAATCTAATAAATATAACATAATGTTAAGATATAACGTGAGACAAAAACCTATCTCGAGGATTATTTATTAGTTGAAGCAAACAAGAATATGTCTCGTTAATAAATACATATGGTTGTATGTATGGAAATAACAAGGTTTCTTGTACAGACGTTTGTCTGTCACGTTACCAGTTTCATTGGTGAACACAATGACGGCTAGTGAGCAAAATAATCACAATATTCAAAGCTTTGTTTATTTTTCATTTATTTAAAGAGACGAAAATATTTGGGGAATAAAAAAAGTATATACTTGGAGTATCTGACAATGGAACACTTACTTAACTGACAGGGTATGCTCTAGTATAGATTTACAAAGAGAGTTATTGAAAAAAAAATACTATTCATTTAATTAATTTTACGACCGTTTGAATTTCCAGGTATTATCACCTCCGTTCCTCATAAAAGCAGGTAAAATGTGGAAAGTTACATTTTTCAGCAATGTAATCCTGACTTTAATTTTAATCGTGAATGTAAATCAAATAAATGATTTCTTTTCATCTTGTTATATCTTGGTCTTATACATGAAGGTGTTAAGTATATTAATTTGTGTATCACCTTCCACCGTCGATCGGTATGCAAATTTAGTTTGGTATCATATTATCGTTTTAAATTATTCATTTATTAATGTTGTACATGACAATCTGTAGAACAGAACCCTTGACAGTGATTTTCTTTCTTAACTACCTTTCCTTTTCAATATACGCCCAATTTTTCCATTATTGACTTGCCCCCTATCACGTCAGTGGGACCAAATTTTAGTTGGCAAAATGTGGGTGTTTAATACAACTCTACTTACTTCTTCGCTGATATAGGCATGAGCATATGGAGATATGTATGTACAGTATTACAACTATTATGTTAGAACTGATAACACTGTCGTAATTAGCATTTCACCGTACGTATCTTCTCACAGTTGTCCTATCCAATCATTGTATTCAACTCGACAAATTATTATACGATAATATTGTGTATGACGTGCACAGAGGGTCTGGTTTCTGATTCAAATACGTCTTCGGTACGTAGGCACAGTTGCTCGATCCGGAAGCTGTACATAATATGTCTCGGATTACCGATCGTTATAACGTTACCGGTAGGCTACACGAGCACGATTTTATCAGGCCACATGTTTTATGGCTGGAAAGGCGGTATAAACTGGAAAAAAAAGTATGAGTTTGCCTATACAATGCGACATCACTGTGAGGTGAGGTTTGGGGAATTATTAAACCTAAAATCGATATAATAAAAATGATACAACATTTTTCCGGGACAAATTACTCGGCGCTAATTAGACCCAAATTAAGTATGGGTCGTAATGTTAATTCTAGAACACGAATAAACATGCTTAGATACTTTTTTTGTAAATACATACATATTACACATATTTTCATATGTACAAACACGCAGACCAATGCAAATACACATTTTTTATGCATACAAATAATTGTACTGAGCGGGAATCGAACCGACGACCTCTGACGTTGGAGTGGACGTCATCATCGTTGAGTTGCAGTTGCACACCGACACGTCACAGAGGTCATCAAATTATTAATTTACGATTCTATTTACTATTTAGATTAGCGATACAACATTTTATAATACACATAATATTGCAGTCAAAGTCATGTTTATAAAAACCGATAAATATGTACAATACTTTAAATTAATAAAAGTAAATCCAAGCACCCTGCTTAACGATACCACACATTAACCGACAGCTTTAATATAATTTTAAGTAGACTTATTAACATAATAACGGGTTGTTTGATCAAAGTTACGTTGGTGGTTTACGAGTACACCATATACCTGTACCTGTGGCTCAGACGGTCGATATAAAAAGGCGAGCGTTTGCACTAGAGTTAATTACTAGAGCTTAAAAGCGATGGGTGTACATGATATGTGAGGTAAAAGTACTAGATTAACTTTTGCTGCATTTCTTATGGGGAGTGCTAATTTTTATTATTGCCTGTAAAAACTCGCACTGTAGCAAGTGCTTGTTTTTGGTAAAATTATTAACATAACATAACAGCATAATAAAATTACCAAAAACAAGAACTTGCTACAATGTGAGCTTTTACAGGCAAAAATATTTTTTTTCCGTTTAATGCTAAACCTTTTTGTGACACTAAATTAAAAAAAAAATGACGATGAAGTACGCAGTCCAGATAGACTGAAGTACTATCTATATTATCGGTTGTGAGTAATTTCAGTAATAGGAGTTAGTGCCACGGGGCACACGTGCTCACTGTAAGTGAAATTGACGAAATAAGCAATACACGAGGATGAAGTCATTAGAGTTACTCTGATAAAAATAGTGATATATAATTTTCTGAGAAAATGTAATTGTATGTTTCAGACATGAAGATGATAATGCAATATTTCTTTATATCGAACTTACATTACTGGCCTGGCTTGTAGTGGTCTTATAAATTCCAATAATAGCAAACAACAAATATAAACTTACCCTAATCATATGCATTAATAACTTGATTGAATTGCACCTATCGTGGTTGTGGATTGGTGACGTACAATCGAAACGTCATCGGGTAAAGAAAAAGAATTGGGATAAAATCCTAATTAATAAGCAAAATTATTTATTAAAACTTATGTTAGTCATTTTCGTATGCTTTTAAAAAGGTTTCCCCAACTGACACCAATACCATAAGCAATATATTATTTAAAAGTAACGAAGTAGAAAGAAGCAGAAAAAAGTTCAATTGACACGCTGTGATATATTCTTTTTCTAGTACGAAAAAACTGTAACAAAAAGAAAGTGTCAAGTACACAGCGATTATTCATAGATATCATAAATATAACATACTTAAGCCGTAAATCATAGTCAGACGCCAGACAGATCAATTTTCCAGTTCCCTGAAGTATAAATAGCGATTAAAGTATAAATTTTGGACGAATTATTTATTTTTATTGTTATTTTTGGAGTATCAAAATGGCGATAAAATCTGTGATGCTGTTCACTAAGTGAAGTGGTATTCTTTTGTAGTTTTCAAGAGTCATGTTCATCGATGTGGGGAACTTATTATTATTCTTCTTTTGAGAAATAATGTCATCTTAATTTGTAGAAATTAAGATGACATTATTTTAAATATTATATTATTTTAAATAAACTATAAGTTACAATAGAAATGTCTTTTAACAGATTATTGAAAAATATGATAAAATAAGGTATTCAAATATATTATCAAATTTTTACTAACTTTTAAACTTTCACGGTTCCATGACATAATTATATATGTGTATATACGGGAATTAATGCGATCCACGGAATGGGTATTACATACCTCTGAATTGTCAGGTAATTTAGATATATATATATTATATACATTTCTGTTTCACGATCACTAGTCAAGATGTTGTATTAGTGGATATTTATACATTTTACCTCTATGGATTGCTTTAATCTGTAGTGTACAGATACGATGTAAGCCAAAGTAGCTCATACTTATGTCTCTAGTTGCGAAAGCCCTTACACTCCCTTAATCCGACCGTGCCCTAAAACCCTTACGTTTACATTACGTTAGGTAGGTATACTTTCCGATATTACTTTGTCTGATTGTTGTAATTCCGAAAATGTTTTGGTGTAGTGACTTCTAAACCGATCATCATGCAATTTTGTACTACACGTTGTCCGAGGTACAGAAAAAGAAATAGAGTACCTTTCTAACATTGAAAAAAAACTGCGAACCATGAAACAGCTAAATCGGAGAATGAAGTCGTTTGGTAGCGAAATTTGTCAAAGGCTTTTTTAATTAATTAGAATCTGTTTTTAAGTTTTTTTCTTACATTTTCTTATCTTTTACTTTTTAAAATCATCGTCGTCCCTTTCAACAGAGAAAAAACCTTTTAGTGCAAAAATCTAATTTAATTAAATAATACGAACTCCGTTGACAGGAACAAATAAATGTTAATGAGTTAAAATATGATTTATTTATTTGTTTTCGAGTTTATAGTCTTTGTAGTAGCTCGCTGAAAGTGGGAGGATTCGGTTTGTTTTATTTTTTTGGGTAATCTGATCTCTCTAATGCACTTACTTAAATGAAGAATATTTGTGCTTGTATTTTGAAGTAAGATATATCATGAAAAAGGTAGCTTTTCTTGTACAGAATGCTTTTATGGACTATTATCCTCTATAATCTTTTTTATTTACCTCGAGTATACAAAATAAATATATTAATTATAGAACATAATAATTTAACGACATCACACCCACCTAGGGAACTTGACACACATTTAAAACTGTATGGAGTTGAAAACAGCACTATGAACGGAGTCGTGCGCTAACTAGCGGTAAATTGCTTCGTTCGCGTCGATGATTGTCATAATTATATTTTCTTAAAGTACTGTATATGCATACGTACTATATATGTACTATATATGGCTTATACCAAAACATATTTAATATTGACCAAATAAAACTTTGTTAATTTTGTTATTTTAACTGGGCTTAATTTTAATTTAAATAAATAAGCTCAATACTCGAGACTTAAAAGGTTTATTTATTTTTTGCTTTTTAGTTCTTTCTGTCACCGTTGGTTTGTTTTTTGTTAAAAAGATTTTTATTTAATGATTTTCTTTCATCATCAGGCCAGCTTCATGATGTGATCAAAATCAAAATCAAAATTATTTATCTCAAGCAAACCCATCGTAGGTATTTTTGAATTGTCATGATTCCTAAACGCAAATATCTGATTAAGTTAAGAAAAATAAACAGAAACATTATTCGTTCCTACAGTTTTCGAGGGTTTCTCTCAATTTTATCAGGATCCCGTCATCAGATCCTGACTTCCTTGACACGGGATCACTCTTGAGGTATACCCTATCTAAAGAAAGAATCATTGAAATCGGTTCATAAATAACGGAGTGAGGGCTGAATATACTTAAAATATATATTATATACGATTGAATTGAGAACCTCCTTTTTTGTCGGTTAAAAATCGTCTTAAAAATTCATGTTTAACAAGTAATGTCACTGTTAGGTGAAAACCAACCTGCTTGTGTCCTCATGTCTCTGGATACGATGGTACCGTGTGCGTTGTTTGCTCGGCAGCGGTACACCGTGGCGTGGATGTCCTGCCGGTACTGCACAGCGCTGAAGGGCAGGAACACGAGGGTGCCGTTGTCCAACACTTGCCTGGTGAAGAACAAACAGACAAATGAAGTTTTGAATTGAATAGTGTTAAATTATAGAAGACCTGAGTAGATCCATACGTCTTACTGTATTTCTTATTACTTTTAACCCCCAATGCAAAAATAGGTGTGTTATGAGTTTAACGTATTATATGTATCTATCTGTATGTCTGTCTGTGTCTATGCATCATAGCTATTAACGGAGAACCGATTTTGATTTAGTTTGTTTTTGTTTGAAAGGTGACTTGATCGAGAGTGTTTTTGGCTATAATTCAAGAAAATCTGTTCAGCCGCTCGAAGATCATCATCTCTTGTCTAATCTTTGAAGAAATTTTTGAATCGGGTGTATTTTAAATTTTTATTTATACTTCTTTAAGAAGTATGCAATGGATGGATAATACTTTTAGCATTACCCATACCCAGAATAGCATTTAAAGTGAATTAGGCTTTTGCACTATCGAGTTTACTCACATCAATAAATCAATGGACAGGGTTAAATAGATTTTTTATGATATCCCCTATGTCATTAAACGAGCAGACGGGTCCCCTGATGGTAAATGGCTACCGCAATCATTGCTTCACTGCCGGTTTTCTGTGAAGCCGTGGTATCACTCCGGTTGAGCGGACCCATACTTGCCGAAGCATGGCTCTCACACGCAATTGCATCAACTGTATCATTTTTTAAAGCCTAAGCTTTAAAAAAAAATGTCTCTTCTGGAAAAAAAAAAACTTAATGAAAATTAGTAACTTTGTTATAATATGGTGATTATTAATATACTAAAAACAAAGTCATATATCTTTTAACCGAGTAACCGAGTTATATAATATATAACAACATTCGTTCTGTCATTTAATTAACAAAACTTCTTATTTATCCAGACTATAAAGTACCGAACTCATTGTGCTGCAACTCAACACAGAAAAAGGAGCCAATATCTTAAAAATGTAAGTCAGGAGAACATAAAACAACCGCACTCGATTCTCTCAATTATTCCATTGACTTTAATTTCTCCGATAAAAAAAGAATAAGTCCGAATTAAGGAGAAATTGCAGCGGCTTTTTTCCAAGAACCACCGACATAACTGGTGCGAAACGAGCGCTTATTTTAGAGAATATTTTACTGCGAACGGCAGGTGAAATTTGTTGAAAAACGTCTGTTAAATGTAGGTTATAAACAATAGTATAGAATTATAAACAATAGAATAGTAGTAAACAACAATTAGATATATCTAATAAAAAATTAAGCCGACAGTATTACCAAGGAGATTATAATAAACTAGCAGCGCCCCACGGTTTTACCCGCGTAAGTGGGAATATCAGGATAAAAACGTAGTTTATGCGTTAATCCAGGTCTCCAGCTATCTACATACCAAGTTTCATCGCAATCCGTTTCGTGGTTTTTACGTGAAAGAGTAACACAACATCCATCCATCAGTCCATCCATTATCAGTATAACCATCCATCTATCCATCCAAACGATCACATTTATAATATTAGTGAGATAGGTATTATGTTGTAATGTTCTGTTAATTATAAAAATGCTCATAAATATATTAAATTTGTTTATAGAGTCAAAAGTTCTTTTAGGAAAGTATTTTTATAACTATGTGTCTATTAAACTGTATGATATCGCTGTTTATAAATTGGAAGCTTTGTAGCTTTTACCTCTACCTCTCTTTTAATTTAACTCGTTTAACTCGTATAATTAACTCGACAGCTGTTTCGTACTAAAATTAATAAAAAAAATACAACACCCGTGACTATTAGACGAGAAATCAACTATAACCCCCTTTTTTTACTAAGGTTATTATTTTCATATAACTATACTATATTCAATTATTTCCTATTAAATTTGTATACTATTTATATACAACTTACACATTAAAACTAATAAAAAAAAGAAAAAGAACTGTATATGGGCTATTTACACGCATGCGTCATAAAATTCCTCCACATCGTCGCCTACTGGCAGTGTTCCCAGAAGGCTGGCAGCATTGCCACGTTGAATGGCAATGCTAATTCTCTGTGCAAGAAAAAGGCGATTTCTGGTCACGAGAAGTCTCGATCAGTCGCTTAGCCAATTCCTTATAAACGGAACGAGCACTCGGACCCCATGACCCAAGCGTTTCGACCCCAAACGGCTCAAAAACATAGTTACCAACTAAATTATTGTATTTACGCCGTTTGAGGCTTTCTGCTGATGCAGCAGCAGCGCCAGCACAACCAGCTGTACTTGGAAGATGTGATGGCGCGAGGGTGTCAACGCAGGTTGCGTCCCACACCAAAGGCCTACCCATCTTCCATGGCAGTAACGACATACCATCTGGTCTCTTCCCATCGTCTCGTACCAGACCACTAGGTTCACGTACGGCTGGCACGCCGGCGGTGATAAGAGCACGACGGATTATGTCATTAAGATTGGCATGTCGAGATATACGGCCTGCGCTTCTGCTACAAGAAAGGCCATGGTGACCGAGACTGTCGACAGCTTCTCCACAGTGACAAAGATGCGGAGAAACACAAGGAGCTCCTAAACGAAGGCAAGTGGCAAGGCGGAATGTGTTATCGTCCAACAAGGTGCCTATGTTGGGCGATGGAAGTGCCTGAATGCATAGGCCTGATTCCCATTCTCCCACAGCCAACAAACGAGCGCGCTCTGCAACATTGGATGCGGTGTCAATTAAATAATTCCTTCTTAAGGTGCATAACGGCGCGTCCCATTGCCTCTGAGAGAATGGATTAACAGGTAAAAGAGTATTGGGACAAGCTATCTGCCAAGCATTTATGGCATCGGTCTTGCAGGACACTTCAGAATTAACCAGTGTGTTTGTTAGAATTTTCCTGGTTAACTCTTCTGTGCCATGGACCGAAGACAAAAATGCTGGAAGGCTGACATCTGAAATTTTGCGAACGCCAAGACCACCCAAAACGAACTGGTAAGGATGCTTGGAGCCAGCCTCGGTCGTTCAAAGCCACATTTAAAATTTTGTTAAGGGTGTTTTGAATAATTTTGTCAATTTTTTCTAAAAGTGTTAAATGTTTCCAAAGTTGCGATGATCGAAGGGCATGAGTAAATTTTGGTACGAAAAGACAAAAACGGAGTATAGTAAAAGCCGAATGGACATTAATTTTAAGAAAACGATCCGAAAAATCACCAAAATTTTTAATTTTGTCTTCTATGAAAGATTGAAAACCATCTTCGAAGACCCAAGAAGGCGGAGAGACGTTTTTTCTAAAACTTTAATGTTAGGTGCCAATGAATTGAATTTCTGTACAGTCGAGTGTCTGTCTGTTTTGTCACAAATAAAAATTTCGCATTTGTCAGAATTTAGTTCTAAGCCTATGGATTTAAATTTATTTTTTATGAAAGTTAAATCTTGTAAAACTGTCTCTACTTCCCCTCCTAGGGTTCCGTCATCAAGGTACCAAATGTTGAATTTTGATTTTATCTCCTTAATAATGGGGTGTATCGATAAACTGAAGATAACAGGTCCCAGAGGGTCACCCTGCTAACATCCAACGGCTGATTCCAAAAGATTGTCCTTGTATACTAATTTTGTAGGATATCTATAACATTGCCAAAGAAATTTATAAATTTTAGGGGTTTCCAATTTTGCTTGGGTCAACAGAGTGTCCCTATTAACAGAATCGAAGGCATTTCTCAGGTCAACCTTCAAGATTACCTCCCCTTCGTTACTGTCAAGGTACGTGGAAAGGGCGTGTATGGCAGCCTCACAACCACCTTTTGAACCAAAGCCAAGTTGCACTGGCTGGAATTTTGCTGCAAGTTCAGCGCTGTAATATTTGCAGCAAATTTTGGCCACCATACGCCGCCAGGTACACCCTACAGCAATCGGACGAATGCCACCATCGTTCTTACGTAGAGCACATAAGTTGGCTCCATATAAGACGTCAATGATGCCATCATCCACATTACCGGAGAGCATAAGATTTACTAAAGCCGTCAGCTCCTTCAAGAGAGCATCACCAGCCTCCCCGCACTTGAACTCACTAAATCTTTAAGATGTTGCGGTGTCAAGCCGTCGAGGCCGCCGGCAGATCCACTCTGAAAGGAACAGACGGCTGTAAACACGTCCTTGGTAGTAATGTTTAGATATTCGGTATCGGTGGTAGGTGCGTCAGGGAAAGAGAGTTCATCCTGAGGCGTGGGATGTTTACTCTTCAAACCCGAGATTGTATCGGGCGAGTAAGGTGCTACCACATCGCTGCTAAAAAGCAACCTAGCTGCCCCTCTTATGTCACCTTCCCTCAGTTTTGTTTCCACGAAAGTAAAATTGTTGTTTTTATAATTACAAGAAAATGATAATTTTGGATCGAAATAAGTCGTAGTATTAAGGCAATTCTCTTTAATTTGGGTTGTCAAAGATTTTTGGGTACTATTATGTTTTTTATGTATAAAACTCTATAAGGGAAGGTAAGCAAATGTTCCCAGGCCGATATCGAATTCTCCCGGACAACAAGACCTACACAATGGGCTAAATGATGAGCAACAGTAGGCCTTGCACCTCGGGGAACTCTTTTAAGAATAGGAACGGAATTTTTTAAATGTGTTAACTTTTGCCAAAAGGGGATTTGGGATGTGTTTGGTGAAATTTCACTAACTGATGGAGGAACAGTGGGACATGAAAGTACATTTTGGGACCTGTGAATTTTTCCGAAATGCACTTTCAAGCCTCGCTCACCTTTGAAAAAACGGTCCTGAGGACAAAGAGGACATCGCACGAGGTTGCTTATTGACACAGCGAGTTGACCTGAACACACTGCCACATTGCCACTGTTGTTGGCGCTCATAAACACTAAAATAGAATTATTTACAGAAAATAGAAAAACAGTCTAAAATAATACAAAACACATTAAAGTCAACATTGACAGGCGAATGCGTAGTCCTTGGTGGAGCGCCAATATATTTATAAATACATACATGATCGCACCATAATATATTTCATTATATTATTAATTTTATAGTAATTATAGTAAACCGCTTTCTGTTTGTCAAATGCAATTATTGCTGGCACTACTGTAATATTGCCAATGTACTCGACGATCTCAAGAGATGGCGTTAGCAGTCTTCAAATAATGCAATTGCGCTGCATCTGATTGGCGCAAGAAAAACGGGCATACCCTGCTATAATCTCTTCTCGCTGAAAAACGCAACGCATTAATTAAAAAGTTTGTTCCGCCACGGACATCAGTTATCCTCGTGACAAGAAGCTGATTTTCCGTTAGTCCTATAGCCGTGTAGTGTTTGGACTCGCTTTGTAACCTTTACAAGGTGTTTGTGGAGTGCTTCAGTCTTCGATCGTGACCGGCCGGTCAATACCTGGACGTTTCAAAAGACCGTAGAAACCTCGCCGCTGCTCGCTGCCTTCAAGAGGATCGGGACTTGGTCGGTGTTGCAGGTCAGTGCTGGCATGATTGTTTGATCGATAGAAGCGGTTTACTTCCCTACACCTAGTACGCTATAATAATTAATTGTTGAGCAATCACACCCGTGGTTGGGCTATTTACATGCCTGACCATATAAGTTGGTCCTTACGAGTACGGATAGGCCAGTGATTCACGTAAATATTGGTGAATTTACTTTCTATTCATAACGTAACATAAAAAAGATTCACGTAATTTTAGTGAATTCTTACCGCCATTTTACCTCTCACAGATTTACGTAAAATTGGTAAATTCTGTGTTTAAAAACGCACGAGAACTACGTAATTATTGGTAGACTCGTATTTAAATATAATTAATTGTTATATTTGGTGAATTACGTATTAATTGGTAATAATATCCATTATACTCAATTTAGTTGAACTTATTTATTCCTACCCACTTATTTACCGCTCCACCAGTGTACTTTACGCTAAGTCATTTAGGATTTAAATTTATCTTATATTTTTACACTAACGAGGTATACATATCGCTTTGTAGTTTTATTGTGATATTATTTTATAAACATGACGGAAAGCGAATCAAGTTACGAAGTCATGTTGGCTATGTTGAATCAAAAGAAAGAATTATTATTTCAACGTATTAACCGTTTGTACACATCTTCGAAAGGTATAATTTCTTTCGATTCATCAACGCGAGCTAACGAGAACTTTCTGGCTGAAACGGAGATAATAGACGATTTACGCGATAAATTTGAGTCTATTGTTGACAAAATAAATAATATAAATTTGTCAACAAAGATTGCGGTCAATCCCGAGTATTCTTGCCTCGATTCATTTGATGATTTATACTCGAGAGTTAAACGCGTTAGAAATAAAATAATAACCACTTCTAAGCTGCATTCCCTCGACACAAGTAGCTCGATCAAGTCCGTAGTGAAATTAGAACCTTTAGTAATTCCGAGTTTTGACGGACGCCCTGAAAACTGGAATACATTTTATCAGTCATTTAAAGCTAATATTCATTTGAATCAACAACTTTCTGACTCGCAACGTGTACAGTACCTAATTTCTAAACTCACCCATGACGCACTAAAATTCACTTCCGGTATTCTTCCGTCAGGTGAAACATATAAAATACTGTGGGATAGTTTGGTTAAGAAATACCACGACAAACGCTCATTAGGTACATATTATCTCAATAATATATTGGACTTAAAAACTTGCACGCACACTGCGAACGCGCTCGATACTTTTATTAGTAAATACTCCGCTTCGATATCAGCTCTAAAAGAATTAGGTATAACGGATCTCACTGATTTTATGTTTCTTCAATGCGCTTTGAGAAAGATGGATCCTCAAACCATCCAAGCTTTTGAACTTTCGATTCGGAATGTGGAAGTGCCTACGACACAACAGCTTATCGCTTTTGTACAAGATCAGGCTAAGATTTTAGAGCGTTCAAACCCGCGGAATTCGTCATATACGAAACCCGCTGCTGTTGTTATGTCGCCCTCACGCGACCGGCGCGCTCATCACACCTCCAAATCTTTCGTCGCCAGTGAGTCTGCTAATAATGTAATTACCGCGAATTGTTGTTTGTGTAGTGGTAACCATCGACATTTATATGATTGCGCTCAGTTTAAAAATATGCAAGACGCAAAGGCTAGATATGAGTTTATTAAATCGAAGCACGGTTGCGTTAATTGTTTAAGCACTTTACATAAACTTCAGGATTGTAAAAGTACGTCAGTCTGTTTCTGTAATAAAAGACACCATAAGTTATTACATTTTGATAGTACTAATTCGCAATCGTATGCGGTAATGGTAAATACCGCCGTCGCGTACTCGCCGCCGCACGCTCATCGCGCGACCATTGCTTCGCCCGCGCCCGCGCCTTTTTATCGCGCTCACACGACTTCGTCGTGCGTCCGAGCGCCCCCGCTTGCTACAGAACCAGTTACACAAACACAGTCTTATACTTCTTGTCATAAGGGTGATATACTTTTGTCAACCGCTCAGGTATACGCGCGCTCTATAGGTAGCGCTGGGATTAAATCTGTAGTTAGGTGTTTGATAGATAATGGCTCGCAGAATAATCTAATAACATCTGCTTGTTCTCGCTTATTAAATTTACCAATAATACCGTTGAATAATTCCTATGTCAAAGGTGTTGGTTCCGCTTCAAGTCCGATAATTGGGTATGTTTATTTGGACATTGAATCTCGTATTTATCCGGATCAGAAATACACTATACACGCGTTAGTTGTAGAATGCATTACGGATCAATTACCTTCGAAATTCATCGATTGTGATCGCGACCTAGATTTTCGTAATCTTCCACTCGCTGACTTAAGCTGGAATATTCCGGGAAAAATCGATTTATTGTTAGGTGCCCAGCTATTCCCATTCATATACTTAGGGAATGTGGTCGAGTGTGGGCCGCGTGCACCGTGTGCTTTATCTACAACATTTGGTTACGTACTTATGGGAGATTACCCGCGTAAAGATATTTTACCTACTACCGCGTCTTTTTCTGCGTTAGCGCTTAATGATGTAGTGCAAAGGTTCTGGGAACTTGAAGAAGTACCCACGAAACGCTTGTTGTCGCCAGAGGAGACAGAGTGCGAAAATATTTTCACGGCTACCGTGACCCGTGACGATGTAGGTCGTTATACAGTTGCATTACCGTTCTGTAGGTACCCTTCGGAACTAGGTAATTCGCACGCTACCGCTTATCGCCGTTTCGTTTCACTCGAGCGTAAGCTACGTCAGGCACCGATAGTGCGCGAAAATTATAACAAAGTTATTCAGGATTATATTGATAACAATTACCTCAGCCCTGTTAGAGAATCTGAGCTGTCTTCTGATGGTTATTATATACCGCATCACGCAGTAGTCCGACCTGATAAACCCATGCCGCGCATCGTATTGGACGCGAGTGCTAAAACGCACACAGGACTTTCGCTTAATAATATATTACATATCGGACCCAATTTACAGGCCGATCTGTTTTTATTATTATTAGATTTTAGATTATTTCCTATTGCAATGAACGCTGATATAAAACAATATTATTTACGTATTGGTGTACCAGTAGACCAACGTAAATACCTACGCATTTTATTTAGATTCAACGAATCTGAAAAAATTCGCACTTATGCCTTTAATAGGCAACCTTTCGGTCTCAAGTCGAGCCCTTACATAGCTATGCGCACTGTGCGACAGCTGGCTACTGACATGAGTCCGCTCTATCCTGATGCCGCGAAAGTGGCAGAGACCTGCCTGTATATGGACGATTTGGTTCTTTCTATTGCAGATGAGGATACTGCCACGCAATTGGCTCACAACTTGATTAAGTTTTTCAAATCGGGTGACTTTGACTTAGTGAAGTGGTCTAGCAATTCACAAGCGCTACTTGACTCGCTTCCCGACACGCACCGCAAGTCGCTTGATTTTGATGTTGACATTAATGTCTCTAAGGTCTTAGGTCTCTCATGGGAACCATGTAAAGATAATTTTCACTTCACATGCGCCACAATGAATGAAAGGTGCACCAAGAGAAACATACTCTCGATGGTTGCACGACTATTTGACGTGCTCGGATTGGTCGCGCCTGTGATTCTCTATGCCAAGTTGTTAATTAAGAAACTGTGGCTTAGTAAGTGTGATTGGGACGATCCAGCACCGGAGCACATACGCACATGTTTTTCCGCTCTTGCTCAAGAACTTCAATTGCTTGACACTTTAAGAATTCCACGACATGTAGGTGTCGAAGTTGGTTGTGAGTTACGTCTTGTTGCTTTTTGTGATGCTAGCATGAATGGTCTGGGATGTGTCATTTATGCCCATTGTACCTACCCGTCTGGCATTCAAACTCGCATTCTTTGTGCTAAATCAAAGGTTTCGCCGACAAAAATCACTACGCTCGCTCGCTTAGAATTATGCGCTATTTTACTTATGTCAAAATTAATAAAAACTGTGCGAGACACTTATGCAACACGTATGCCCATTGCTGGGATATACGCGTTTTCTGACTCCACGATTGCTTTATCATGGGTTCATTCTTCGCCACATCGTTGGTCAGTTTTCGTCGGTAATCGCGTCGCTCAATGCCAAGAAAACTTGGACTCTAAACATTTTTATCACATTGCCGGAGCTAGTAATCCAAGTGATTGTCTTTCGCGTGGTATGCTTCCATCGCAACTTTTGACCCACGATTTGTGGTGGAACGGTCCTCCGTGGATTCGCAGCTCATCTGAGAATTGGCCGATTAAACCATTCTCGCTTAATAAGTGCTCTGACTTACCTGAACTCAAGGCAAGTGTGTTGGCTGCTATCACTCACACAGAGCCGCCGTTGCTGTGTACGTTAGCACAACGTGTTTCTTCTTGGGAAAAGTTGCTACGTATCACCGCATATGTATTAAGATTCGCAAGGCCTAAAGCTAAGGTCGAACCTCGTTCTATAGCAGGGTTGACAAGTGCTGAGAATGTGTTAATTCTCGCCGTTCAATCTGTGCATTTCCGTGAAGATATCAAATTGATCAAGGCTGACAAATTACCCTCAAAAAAGCTGCAAAGCCTCGTAGTCTTCTTAGACAAAGAAGGGATTTTACGCATTGGAGGAAGACTCTCTGGCTCAATGCTTCCCTTTGAAGCTAAACATCCGGTTCTCCTTCCAAAACGCGATCATATCGTTGACTTAATAATACAGCATTTTCATATTGCCAATTGTCACACCGGACCTGGGCTTCTTATGTCTATTATACGACAACGCTACTGGATCTTGGATGCGAGAACTGTTATCAGGTCCAAATTGCGAAAGTGCAACACTTGCTTTAAATGCAATCCAACGCATCCAACGCCTATAATGGCTGACCTTCCTGATTACCGTGTTTCAGAGGCCAAGGCATTTTGTCACACTGGTGTCGATTACGCTGGTCCGATAAGGACAATTCTTTCTCGACGCAGAGGTCAACATGCTCAAAAGGCGTACATCGTTCTTTTTGTTTGCATGGTCACACGCAGTCTACATATCGAGGTGACCAGTGATTTAACTACTGAAAACTTTCTAGCCGCTTTTAAACGCTTTATTTCCCGTCGTGGACCAGTTTCATGTCTTTATTCCGATAACGGATCTACTTTCATAGGTGCGAAGGCACATTTAGATGAGCTGTATAGTTTTTTAATGAACTCTAGCTTCAAAAATGCACTGTCGAATGAGTTGCTGTCTCGACGCATAGAGTGGAAGATGATTCCTCCAAGATCGCCAAATTTTGGTGGTATGTGGGAAGGGAATATAAAGAGCATGAAAACGCATTTATATAGAGTGATAGGAAGTCAGTTACTTACATACGAAGAACTGCAAACTGTTCTCACTCAGATAGAGTGTATTCTTAACTCTCGTCCATTGAGCGTATTATCGTCAGACCCTTATCCTGAAGTATTAACTCCCGCGCATTTTTTGATGTCTACTCCGTTGCAACACTTACCCGCTGCTGATTTATCAGATCAACGATTGAGTCTGTTGGAACGTAAAAAGTTGTTAGATAGCATGGTCCAATCCTTTTGGAAGAAATGGCACTTAGAGTATTTGCACACGTTGCAAGTTAGGCAAAAATGGGCTACTCCCGACAAACCAGTAGAAATCGGAACTGTTGTTCTTCTTGAGCAGGAGAATTCTCCACCGTTGCATTGGCCGTTAGGAGTAATTACGGACGTATTCAGGGGCTCTGATAATGTAGTACGCGTAGCGATAGTTAAAACTCAAACTGGAATTTACAAACGCGCTGTAACTAAATTATATCCTATTCCTACACAATAAATTCAACTTAGTTTAAACATAATTTAATTAGTTTAGGCCGCTATATTTATCATATTTATTATTTATTCGCATAATACATCCGCTGTGTACTCTCAATCAGTTAGAAAGTTCGCTTGTTTTGAAACATCCTGTGATGTTCCAAGGCGGGGTGCATGGTGGAGCGCCAATATATTTATAAATACATACATGATCGCACCATAATATATTTCATTATATTATTAATTTTATAGTAATTATAGTAAACCGCTTTCTGTTTGTCAAATGCAATTATTGCTGGCACTACTGTAATATTGCCAATGTACTCGACGATCTCAAGAGATGGCGTTAGCAGTCTTCAAATAATGCAATTGCGCTGCATCTGATTGGCGCAAGAAAAACGGGCATACCCTGCTATAATCTCTTCTCGCTGAAAAACGCAACGCATTAATTAAAAAGTTTGTTCCGCCACGGACATCAGTTATCCTCGTGACAAGAAGCTGATTTTCCGTTAGTCCTATAGCCGTGTAGTGTTTGGACTCGCTTTGTAACCTTTACAAGGTGTTTGTGGAGTGCTTCAGTCTTCGATCGTGACCGGCCGGTCAATACCTGGACGTTTCAAAAGACCGTAGAAACCTCGCCGCTGCTCGCTGCCTTCAAGAGGATCGGGACTTGGTCGGTGTTGCAGGTCAGTGCTGGCATGATTGTTTGATCGATAGAAGCGGTTTACTTCCCTACACCTAGTACGCTATAATAATTAATTGTTGAGCAATCACACCCGTGGTTGGGCTATTTACACGCCTGACCAGTCCTGTCGGCTTTCCTTAGCAACGGATGGTATGAGGGCGATTAAATAAAAACGGGATAATATGCGCCTAGAATTGCTTCATGAACCACCATACTTTGAGCCTTCGCGTTCATCAACACTGGTGTTATTCTTGCCACCATTTTCAGCACACTGCGAATTCTAGTAATGGTTTCTGTCCATGTAACCACAGCTTGAGCAACTTCTTTCTGAATTCTATTATATCAATATAATATCACAGACTGAGACTTCTATTTCAGAGTGTTTTAGAAAGCGTCGTAGGGTTTAGTAGATTTTCATAATAATATTATTTTTGACAAAGAAATCTATTCTTGCAGTGACATTTTGTATTACCGTAATAGGTATGTAGGATTATGCATTAGATTATGTATTTTATATTTTAATAATATTATTTAAATTACTCTCTCTTTTCATCCTAAGGACGAACCGTACATACGTAGCATCTTGCGCGATAACAACTCAACTCTTCATTTCAAGCAATGAATGAATAAAATGAATTACGTTATTAATTAATTATTTAAATCTTCGTGCAAATGTCTCCAATAACTTCAATATTGAGAGACAGCCGAGAAAATACATAAACACGAATCTTATTACCCCAAAAACACATATCAAATCAAATACGCACCCTGAATACCGAGCATGTACGTCACAGTAATCGACCCCAACTTAATACTCACCTGAGTCACCTGTTACGTGTCCCTCAAGGTTACCATTTTAATTCACTCGCGTAACAAATTACTGTCTCAACTCCCTTTATAAATTGGAATTTATTATAAGAATTATATTACTTGTTCGTTGAGTTATGTTAAACCTTGTTTTTCAGAGACTACGGTTCTAAAAGAGATAACATTCGTACCTGAAATTGTAAAATGGATATTGTTATGAAGGAGAAAAATTGTGGTAAGAATTTTGGTCTACACCTTTCTTTCTAGATCTTTTGTCTGTAAACTAATAATATCGCTGCTATATTGCATTATTACTGAACCAGACGTGGATTAATTTTACTTTAAATGAATCGATTCAGTTACTAGAATGTAATCATTATTATAATCAATCAATGGGCACCACAGACAGTACGTAGAAACAACTTTAAGTTATAGTCGTATCGTTGATATTAATATCGTAGCTGTTATGGTTTCTACAATATACTTATAGCATTTTTTGAGAACTACATTTCTCCTTGAAAAACACTCATAATGATTACTAATGACATTCTAACACTGTATTATAAATCATTAATCTTTATTTACACCGCTGCGCGTCACGAAACACATGCCGAATGAGCCGGAGACGCCCACTACAAGGACCGTTGGCATATATTGTTACACAAAAAACAGATAAATGTTTCCTTACGGAAAACTACTGTATGTATAACTAGCATAAGATCATTTTGAGAAGTTTTTGATTACTGGACTTGATCAGAAAACCATTTTGGTTAATTATATGGACAGAAGTTAACTGAATGGGAGTATAACAAAACAGCCATCATTTAAAGTCACAATAATTTTTGTACTGTAGTACGTATTATAATAATATAGTCTCCAAGCAATCTGTCACATGAATTCAATTTCAAAATCAATACCTGATTCCACGTATTTGGGTAAGTCGTTACCACTTTGCTCACATTCTAGCCTGTGCATGTTACCTATCATTATTTCTTTGTGAACATACATAAAATATACCTTTTATCCCTCCTCATCACATGTTCATATCAAGACCATGACAGACGTGATCTTCTTAACTTTTTCCTTGCTGAGGCGTTTTTAAAGTTAATCTAATACTTTTGTCCCTTATCACAACATTCACATCTTCATATTCACCTCAATCTTCATCATCTTTATCACAACATTCGAACTTTTGGAGCTCAACTTTCCGATCCATACGGAACAGCGGCTTACTGTTCTGTATAAATTGAAAAGTTGATATTCAGCTTTTCCTAGAATATTACAGGCGATTGTGGTTCATAAACATTTACCTAGATCTGCCTCCCTTTTTGTCATCGCTTTATATAAGTGAACAGAGGCACTCAATAATGCAGCAGACTAATACAAGCATGCTATCTAGCGCCATAGTTTTTAAGTTGGAGAGATCATACAATATGTATTCTGTTTAGGATACTTAGATCAAGATTTACTAATCTGCAGTGCCATTTTCAAGTCTACTCTGGACCTCAACGATGCAACTGAAAAAAAGGGAACTAAATGATAGAAACAAGATGGCACAGATGAATTAAAATCACGATTTACTTGCAGCAACTCCGGCTAAATAAATGCCTGATATTTGTTTTTTTTTTTTTGCCGAATTTAGCTGTTTACAATATAGTTATGATATATGGGTTTATCTACTCATGTACTTTCTCAGAAATATCACGGTTACACCTTATAATTAGATTTTCCGCTCATAAAGATATCGGATCAGTGACAGCTTACTGATTAGAGTTATAATTTACGACTTGGTTTTACGAGCACCAAGAAAACTTCACGCTTCAGTAAATAATAATTTTATTACACCGTAGAAAATCATCATAAGATAAGAAGCCTCCCCTCCTTAAGACCTCCATAGTATGTAAGTCTAACATTTGCCAACATAAATCATGCCTAGTCTCGCCGTTCAGTATGTATAAGTTATCACTGTATTTAATATAACATTAAAGTGAAGTACAAAGTCTTCAATTCTCATTTAACACTCAGTCATCGTAGACATCACCGATCTCAGCCCGCTTGTCTCAGCCCACTGTACATCAAAACTATATTTTGAAAGGTTTTTAGTGTCCATCCATATTCCGTTCTTAATCGATCTGTTTATATCCCTAGATATTACTTCTTGTCCAGTCTTGTCTTGACCAGTAGATACCTAGTGCTTTTATAATGTTATATCTATTTTATTAAGTGTCACATATTTTGTAGTCTTTTCAATTAAGTTTGTAATTAATTAGTTTTCTTTTTTAAGTGTCCTTTGTTAGTGGTTTTTGAATTCAGTTTTGAACTTTTTTAAACAGTTTATTTTTTCATTTTTAGAGTAAGGTAGGCACCTACTGAGTAGCTACGGCATTTAACATTACTTTCTGTAATGTAAGTTATCGAACTGCAGTACGTTAGGTTATAGTAACTTTAGTTAAGCAGCCACATACTTCATTTAGGGTAACATTTTTCATTTGTCTAGCAACTTGCTGCTCTTGAACGTAGAACCTCTTTTTTTAAGTCGGTTAGTAACATTAACATTCGTCGCTTTAAATGTCAGAGTTGCTTAATTTAGCTTAATTTAATAAATAATTCAGCCTAACTTATTTTAATTTAAGAAAACGCAATGAACTCACTACATGTGCAGTAATTTCAGAGGCTTTCTCTCAGATTGACCATCATTAGATCCGGACTTGGTGACATTGGGACTACCTTGGGAGCATACCTTTGCAAAGAAAAGAATATTTTTTAAATCGGTGTGTAGGTGATGAAAATATCGGTGAACATACATAAAAATACATATAGCCGAACATAGAGCCTCCTTCTTTCTTGAAGTCGGTTAAAAAGGACAATGACGTTGGCGAAATAGGTACAAAATGAGTTTGTGCCCCACCCCTAGGGATATAAATGTGGTTAAAATGTGTAGTGCGGCTTATTTGTTCAGTAATTAATGTCGTCCTGGCTTTTAATTAAAGTGGACTTTTAGACATGTGATGTAGGTACAATGGCTTAGGGATCTTACAAACCAGTGCTTGCCAAAAACAAGCTTATAGCCACCTTTATAATAATAATATGATATTATTTTCTGAAACTTGATACACAGCGCTACCCAGACACAAACTAAACATAACTTGTATTACGGATTCTGAAACACGTATAATTAATACATTTTTCTTTTGTAATTACATACATATTATACTTAGAAATTCCCAGACAAATACAAATAGACATATTCTTGTATACAAATATTTGCACTGAACGGGAATTCAACCCCCGACCTCTGACGTGAAATTTACGAACGTGGACGGTGGTGGAACGTGAACGTGGTTTGTTTACAACCAAAAAACCGACAAGTGCGAGTCTGACTTAATATAAAAGTACATTAATATAAAATACTCTCCCATACATCAATATGTCAATTTTCCAAGCGCAAACTGTAAGTTTGTAATTGCAATAAAATATTTTTTATATGATATAACAATAAATTAACGACTTTCGGGTTTTTCCCTTTACTTGTGCTGTCAGACCTTGCTACGTGACTAGCCAATGGAATGCACCCTATAGGTTTTGATTTACCTACAAAATGTTCTTTTGATTGCGTTGACTTAAATGCTTGATTTTTTTACTGCTTCAAGGGACGGAAAACCGACATACAGACAGACCTACAACAAAGTGTTCCTATAAGGGTTTCTTTTTTTCCTTTTAAGGAACGGAACCCTAAAAAGGACACATTTTTAAAAAGATGACTTACAGAATAATTATGCTACTCTGTGGCTGGGGCCCACATTTTTGCGTTACATGGCGCACCATCTTGCCGGCATTGACACCTCATTAGTCTATTTTTGAATATTTTTTCCTGACAATAATTTACATGTTACGCAGTCGAATGTATTTTAGGATATGTAGACGTGTAGTGGCTTATTGTTGTATTTGTTAAGTACAAGGCATGTATTGTTGTATTTTACAGCGTGGGAGAGCCATACTTCGGCACGTATGGGCCAGCTTGACCGGAGTGATACCACGGCCTCACAGAAAACCAGCAGTGAAGCAATGATTGCATTGCTACTTGCCGCGTGAGTGAGGTTACCGGAGGCCCTAACCTTGCCCTCTCCCCCTCTTTCCTTCTACTCCCCCTCTTCCCGTCTCTCCCCCTATTCCCGTCTCTCCCCCTCTTCCCCCTTAAAGGCTAGCAACGCACTTTGCTCCCTACAACATAAAAAAAAATTATAATTGTCTGTTAATGTTTTAGGCATCTTTTAAGGTTCCATAAGAGTATGATTAGCGAAATGGAAATACGTGTCGTTTGTCAGAGTCATATGAAAATACTGCACAATCTCTCTCTCTTGAAACATACCCTCATGGAAGATATCCCGATGAATTGTTTAATAAAACTAGCTAGCTACCCGTACCAGTTTCGCACGGGTAGCAGAGCATAACATTGATTCTTTCCGACATCTTCAACAATCATTGTCATATTGCAGCTATTTTATACAAAACCTTAATGAATTACACACCTATCCCATGAACCACTCCGTCTATTGGCGAAAACCGTATGAAAATCCCTTTTGGTAGTTATTGAGATTATCATCATCAGACAGACAAAGACAGACGGATGCGGCGAGGGGAATTTGTTTTATAATAATATATGTACCTAGTAATTTATCTTGGAATAAATGGGCTCTTAAAGAGGGAATGTAATTGATACTCTAAAATATAATCACACGTTTCTATAACGAGTTTTAAATGTGACGTAAGAAGTAAAAATGATACCTCATCCTAAGGCCATAAATGTAGCCGTACCGAACAATACATCTTCATATAATTGTTTTTCAGTCAGAAAAAGTAGAAAAAAGATTTCCTTTTAACATCAAGTGTTTTATCTTTTTTGTGAGAATTTATCAAACGTCTCAAAACCCGCTACAGTGACGGAATAATCAAATATATCCTGTGGACTATGGCTTTTAAAAGAAAGGTATATTATCTTTCAAAGCATATTTGGTTGTGACTATTGTATAAAATCCTTTGCCTCAGGATAAATCTTCAAAAAGTATTTAAATATGTACACAGAAAATGGCGCCGATAATATTGTATGTGTTAGCATCAACATCATTGTTAGAAGGCGTTTATGAAATACTTATATATTTGTTCTCACTTCGCACCTAAATGTCGAGATGAATTTTTGGAATATGATCCGCATCCACCTTAAGATGTGGGTTGACATTAAGTTCTTTTTATCCGTCAGTCCTCTTCCTCCAGTGAACAATAGATTTGGAATATATTTTTTAATGTATTTTGTGATTGTCAAAAGTATGTATCAAGATTTGAAACTAAATTTCTACTATCTATTATATATAGTCATGTCGTCTGTGCCTTTATCAATATTTACACTAGACTACGGTAACCGCTTGCCATCAGACGGGCCGTATGCTTGTTTGCCACTGACGTAGTAAAAAAAATACTATTTGATTAAAATTTTTAAGCATAGGTTCATAATTTGCATTAATGTACATTATTAAATGATCATTGAAATTATATTTGAGTGAGGGATTTTCAAATGTATTGGTTCTTTTGTTTTGTTTTCATTTAAATTCATTTCAATTCTCACCAACGTTTATTATCAAGTTTTAAAAATCTTATAATGTAAAGAATTTATTGAAAACTGGACTAACTTATTTTTAGTTGACAAAATTTGACTAGTAACGTAAATACGTTACTAGTCAAATTTGTTGCCAGAAACACAGTAATCAACGGAAATTGAAAAGAGTGGGTGTGGAACTTTTTTGCTAGGTTTTTATTACCTTTCAGTTAGATTGCGAATCTCTTAGTGAGTCGACGAGTAGTAAACATATCAAATACACATAAGCGTCATATTGCGACTAAGTATGCGCTTACTATGTCGTTTTCTTTAGCTATTGCGTCGTCTATTGGGGTTTTTAAGACTTCATCTCTCTTTTTTACACAGTGTCCCGCAATTTTTATACAAACTAGTAAATAGGAATCACATACCTAATAGTAAGCGGACACTTGCAGTCCTTTTTATTAAATACCTACATACTTCAGTTCCTTTATTATCATTATTCATTTGACTGGCCGTGGGTTCCATTCCCACGCAGGACAAATCTAACGCGAGCCTCTTAAGGTCCTGATCGAGGCTCTTGGCTATCAATCCATGAGCAGATATGACGATCGGAACAATGATTTAACATTCCACATATCGACAATCTCGTGAGACAAATCCAAATATTTGATTTGTTTATCTTTTTCAACTTGCACGAGATTCTCGTCATGAGGAGCAGCGATATCGATGATAATTGCACGGCGCTCTAATCGGTCTATCACCACTATATCAGATTTTCGCAACAATAGTTCTGTCAGTGATGAAAGATCGATCCCAATACAATGTGGCTCGACCGTTTTCAAGAACTGGGTCGGGCACATACCTGTAATATGGCACCTCTGAATTCACAAGGTTGTATTTAAGGGATTAGATGTTGGTGTACAATCCTGGTCATTTGGTTGTGTCTGTGCATACACCATTGGCAAGACAAGAACAACCAGAAATAATATGCCTGATAGATTCACCGGGGCGGTGGCATGCCCGACAGATGTCAACCGCACCATCTTTCAGGATATATTTCCGCTAGTTATTTATGATAAAAACTTCATCCATAATTGCAAAGACAAAACCTTCGGTTTCTCCAAAGAGATCACCGAACCGTAGCCAAGATGATGACGCTTTTAAGTCTATAGACTTAACTATTAAAACGTCCGCATCCATCCATTTAGGATCCGATAAAAACGACCATGAAGTGCTTTGCCCTTCCATGCCTCCCTGCGATCATTAGTACTAAGAACTACAGGTTTGCGCCAGTTCTCTTTAGCCAGAGCGAGCGGAGTGAGTCCGTTGTCCACTGCAACCACACTACAATGCACTCCCACATCATCATCAGTATGAAAAAAATATTCTCTAAGGGTGTAAATCTCACGATTGTGTAAGGTCTTAATGTTTAAAAGTCCACGACCCCCAACTTTCGTGGGATATGCGACCTCATTACCGATGAACGTGGGTGGTGCATTCGAAATGCAGTAAGCAGTATACGGACTCTCCTGTCAAGGGCATCTAGTTTCGTCTGAGTCCATCTAAGTATACCAAAGGAATACATCAGAACCGGCATGACCCAACCGTTGAAGGCACGCATTTTATTACCCCCTGAAAAAAGACTTTTTAGTACTTTTTTCAGGCGGGCAGAAAAGCACTCCTGCAGCGTTTGTTTCATATTAGATTCAGGTATTCCTAATGATTGTGATATACCTAAATACTTGTAGGTTTCGGTGGCAGACAGAGATCTGAGTTTTGTTGAATCGGAAAGTTCGACTCCTTCAGATTCCACTATCACACCTTTCTTTACATGCATAACAGCACACTTGTCCACACAAAATTCCATCTTGATAGAGTTACTAAAGTTTTCAGTTACCTTCAGTAACGCTATCAATTGCTAGTGGGGGCTAGTAGTTTCAAATCATCTATATGTAGAAGGTGAGATATATCTAGATCACCTTTCTGCAACCAACCTAGCCCTGAACCCTCTTACAGAGTACTGAAAGGGTTCAAAGTCAGGCAGAACCACAAGGGACTCAGACTATCACCTTGAAATATGCCCTGCTCAATCTTTATTGGTACATCGCTTGCCGCAATCTGCCGACATCCTGGATAGCGAAGTACCGTCCTCCATTGCCTCATACATGACTTCAAGAAAGTGCAAAGAGTTGTATCAATTTTATACAACTCTAGCACTCTCAAAAGCCACGTATGTGGGACCGAGTCATAGGCCTTCTTATAGTCTATCCAACACGTCAACAAACTCTTATGGTTACGACGCACCTGTTGGCTAATGGTCATATCCAAGATAAGGAGCTCTTTAGTGTCACAGGTCCCGGTTCTACATCCATTCTGAGAAATAGAAATGATCGAATTTTTATTTAAATGTCTAGTAATTTTGAGTCTCAGAATGGATGTTAGAAGCTTATACACGGTTGGTAGGCATGTGATAGGTCTACAGTTTTTGGAATCCATGGCACTACCGGATTTGAAGAGTAAGTGGGTTATGCCAGTGGTCATAAAATAAATAACCCTGAATCTACAGCTGATTGGAATTGAGATGCCAAACGAGCATGTGAACTTTGGAACCACATAAGCCAAAAGTTGTGCAGTCCGTCTGGTCCAGCTGATTTCCAATTTAGTCATGAACGGACTGCACTACTTACGTCCTCTATGGCTATGGCAAGGCCTTGGAGGGCAACACCATGAACTCCAGCCTCATCTACGAATGCCATCAGACACTTGATCGATTAGCCTCTGTCAATGGGCTAACCCTTCAATGGATCAAGGAGCATAGTGATTCACTCGGCAACGACGCCACCGATGAGTTGGCAAGAAAGGGATCTGCAACGTCAGTGGCAGGTCTAACTATACTGCTGCCACTTCCCTTTAACCAACTTCGCTCATGGGTAAGGCAACGAACCCGTGAAGCACACAACGGTCGCTGGGCTGATACGCCTGGCTCCGGCAGACTGCTCAGTCTCAACCGACTTGAGATCCGAATAGTTGTAGGTACCATTACGGGCCACTTGGCCCTAAACTGGCACCTATTCACCATCAATGCGACAAACAGTCCTCTACGTAGAGGCTGTCTTAACGCGGAAGAAACGGCCGCCCACGTTGTCCTGGAGTGCGAGGGAGTGGCCACACAACGGGCAAGTATCCTCGCAAGAGCGAGGTCGCTCCTAGAAGCCTGTGAACACCCCAGGAGGCTTCTGTGATTCTGGAAGGAGCTAGGCTGGCTCAACTAGCCAACCTATCTGAACGCATAATGGACCGCCTATGAGTCTAAATGCGGAAACAGAGCCCTTTACCAATATGGCTATGGCAATTGATTACATTTTTTATATTTTCTCACATGACCGCTTAACATCTCGCATCCAATCACCTTCTATATGAGTGACAAGCACCGACCAGATGTTACGCCAAAATGTATTTGTATCCGCTTGTTCCCATTTTCGGTAAACCCACCTCTCATTTCGTTGGAACATACGGACGTATTCATATTATTATTATTGTAAAGACACCCGTCGAAAAAAACAAATCACTAGTGAATTTGAAATTAATTTGAAATCGTTGATTACCTACTTTTAACGAAAGGAACAAAGAGAAGTACATAATATATTTGGCGGTATTCGACGTAAGACACAAAAAGCAAGGTGCAGAATAAAGCATCAGAATAAACTATAAAAAGAAGAAATAAGGTATACTGCCCTGTATGATCCAACCATACACGTCATAACTCAGCATTAGTGTGGCAATATACACTTTTCTACAGACGCTATATCTATACCCGAATAATAAAATATCGAGTAGATATTTACCGATACCTGTTCCACTCCCTCACGGAGACTACACACATGTGTCATCATTGAAGGGAAGTTCATTTCCCGCGGGAAATTTGCAGATATCTCCAAGGTAACGGTATTATAAGAGGTTTGCCTAATTTACCGCGGCGCCTTCTTTGTTGCGGTCTATGTATTACGTGACAATTTTGTGTTTGCACGGTATGAGCTAAGTGAAATATCTATATTATGTCTTACTTGTTGAAGCACAAAGTTTCAGTAGGTACCATTTCCCAGGCTGTTTGAAACAGATACACAATCTATATAATATATTTTATTCGGACTATCCAATATCTATAAATTAATAGTTATGTTTATGGCCATCTCTTACAGAAATCGAACGGAAAAATATTAAAACACAAGAATTTAGAATCAAATTTAGAGTAGATGTAGATTCATAAACAAAGTGCACTGGTCCCATAGACGCAACACCAAATAAACACCTTAAAAGTTTGGATTGGTATATACATGTTTGTAATAAATAGTATCAATTCTCTATCTCTTTAAAAGCATGGATGGATGGATGGATGGATGGATGGATGGATGTTTGTTACTCTTTCACGCAAAAACCACTGAACCGATTGTGATGAAACTTGGTATGTAGATAGATGGAGACCTGGATTAACGCATAGGCTACTTTTTATCCCGATATTCCCACTGGATCGGAACTTACGCGGGTGAAATCGCGGGGTGCTGTTAGTGGATACTAAATCTTTGTAAGCACAAAACTATCAGAAATCCAGTCCAACACATATCTTTGAAATAGTACAGCACATGAAAGAGTTTTTAGCTGTTGTGCAGAAGTTTCCGTAGAATAATTCTCATTGTTTTATTTTGGAAATGATTTTACACCAGATAATTTAAAAACCCTAAAACTAAAAAGCTAAGTATGTAAATATCACATAAAAAGTATAATTTATACCCAGCATAACATATTTATAAAAAATATAGAATGGAATTGAATAGAAAATAAAATTTATTGTAAATCAATTAAAATTTGCTAACAAGGTATACACAAAGTAGATACTACAAAGGGCGGCATTATCGCTAAAAGCAATTACTTACAGGCAACCTTAGGATGGACAAAGGAGATAAACGTACAGAGTTTTAAGAAAAAAGGTCACTTATATCATTAAATATCTGTACCAGATTCAACTACTTGATTGTCACTTAGTTTCGATTCACAGAGATTACCTACGTTCAATATTTACCAGGGAGTCATTGATGTTTAGTGAATATAGTTCAAAGCTAGGCTAGTTCGATAGCTATTCTCTTCGCCACTATTAATAATGTATTGAGTATGCTAATGCACGGAGAGTGATTGCAATTAATTAAGAACCATTTACTACAGATTTAATGGAAACGCTGGAATTCTTATGCAAGATATTTTAATTCACCTTTAGCTTTGAATTTAAAATATTTATTTCTGTAGTACATATAAATATCCACTAAACTACATAAGAATATCTACACACATAATATTATTCAAGTTATAATTTTTTTTATTTGATTTAATATCGAGAATACAGGGTTTCAAAAAAAATAGTGAAATAGAGTCATCATAAATCTGAAAATTAGAAATTATCTTGCGGTTGTAGTTTACGAACAGTCTCTAATTTAATCGAAACTTATTCAGTGTATAGTCTATAGTCCCAAATAATTTATTGCTTCATATTGTATTGATTGTCATCAATCTACAGTTTTCGTGACGCCCTACGGCTGTCATTAAACCAATTACTAGGTGTGGGCATTATTTCACGTTACTAGTTACAGTAGCTGGCTACTTAAAATGTAACCGCATAACTAGTATCAAACCAAATAATTCACCAGTGATTTTGGTGACCACGTTATTTTCGCTACAACGCACATGATAGTAGTAACTATTACAAGTTGAGACGTCGTTCTGTTGATGCGTCGTAGGAAGTAACGTAACGGAGTGTCAAGTTAACTAAGGGACGTTACAATGAGAACTAGTTGCGCGAAACGCATGACGTCTCTTTTACACTTTTACACTCCGGTATAATTAGTATATGCATCAGATTTACACTCACACATGTGCCCCGCCCGGACAGATGCATGAGCCGAGAGAAAAACAGTGTAAGTTTTACTACAATGCATATGTCTATGATTTTAGAGACAAGTATAGATTCCTTTTATGTTCACTTTATTTTAAAATACTGTCAGTGCTTCTCTAAGATGAATCGAGTTAAACACAAATATTTTTTTTTTTATTGACAAATGATATTAATAATTAAGATCTTTTTTTTTTGGGAAATTAGTATAGGCTAGTTTTATTTATACATTTTGTTTTTATTTTTTTAGGAAAAAATCTCAGCGGTGCTTAGAACCAATAAATGTTTTCACATAAATACTTTGATAGTTAGTTAGTTCTAAAAACCGCTGAGGTTTTTTCCCAAGAAAATAAAAACAAAAAAATATATATAAAAAACTAAGAATGCATAAAAAGGTAAAAAGTGTTTTTTGCGCTTTTACTTTATTTTAAATTTTAAACAGTTTTATTTTCGATCATTTAAAATATAATCGATTTAACTTCTAAATAAGAAGGGAATTAACATTTTTATAACAATGACAATTAAACAAACAAATAAATAGACCATTTGTTGAATGCAGTCAGTCCTAAGCCTGAATAAATTATGAAGGTAAGGTCATTTGATTTAGACGGTTACTGATTTAACTACGAGTATAACCACATAGGTAATCGTAGCTTCGACTTGAGACGTTACGAGTTACGAAATGACTACGTTCCCTGCATAGCGTAGCCGCATACTAAGACGAGACTAGTTACGAAAATCACGTGTACACGTAACTAGTGACGCCTATAAAGTAACTAGACACGTTACGTTTCGTGAAATTCACGTAACGACCTACACCTACCAATTACACTGTACGTAGTTTTATAAGTCTTATTACCCCGTGTTACATAAACAATGTACCAGCGAGCGGGTTTGAGTATACACAAATACAATAAAATAATGATTATTATTAATATTCAATTACTGTTTTTGTGAGATACTAACAAAAATATGACAGTACCGTCCACTTTAGTAAGGTTTTAAGTTGGTGTAAAATGAGTTGACCCTTTAGTAAATAATAAAAGAAATCTACGGCATCAAAGTTATTTCACTTTTGTAGTACAAGTTTGTCCCCTAATGCGCTACAAGTATCAACAACTATTAATCTGTGATTAAATCAAACACGATTAGCTCACGCTCAAACACACCGTGATTGAATCTAGCCATTATTGATAGATTGGTCGTGTTGTCTGACGTAATAACAACACAGTATAATTATGTATGTACATATATTCCATAGGGTAACAGTGACAATAACATTATGTTTGTCATTAGCCTTAGGTACTAAATTTTTTTTTACACCTAATGTGAAAAACCAGTTTACTTAAAATATCACTCGTGTGTCAAGTTTAAAAAAAATCTTTGGTAAGTAACGTGGTTCAAAATAACTATAATATTATATTGATTGTTTCAAATACGAGTCACTACATATTATAAAACAAAGTCCCCCGCTTCATCTGTCTGCCTGTCTGTTTGCAATAAACTGAAAAACTACTGAAAAGATTTTCATGCGGTTTTCACTAATAGACAGAGTGATTCATGAGGAAGGTTTATGTGTATAATTTGTACCCGTGCAAAGCCGGGGCGGGTTGCTAGTCTAATATAAATACTTTATTCTAACTTATATGTGATGAGGATTGATCAATCTAGATATTAATCTAAAAGCCTTTGTTGTAGGTATTTGTAATTATTGTAAGATTGCTATGATAGATAAACTCTTTATTGCACAAAACATAGAAAATTATACAAAACTGTATATAAATATTCTTACAAACTAAAAGTAGAGACCTTGTACAATTGGCGGCCTTATAATATTGTAAGTACCATCCTAACCCTAATATTATAAATGCGAACGCGATTATGTTTGGTTTTTTTTTCAAACTTTGACGCAATCTTGATATAATGCACACACTTTGTCAGGGGGAAATGTTTCATAGAATATAATAAAGTACTGTTCCCGAGAAGTATCTGAATAGATTGATAAAATCTACATTAACGCAAGCTAAGCCGCCGGCTTTAGCTAGTGTTTATTTATTTACGAAATAAATGATATTATTTTCATTCTCTCTTCTCATAGAACTCAAACATTTGAAAACGTCGAGCACACCACTCTACGCGTCCTACCGATATCAGGTGCAGAGATACTGGTAAATAGGATTTGAAAGACGAAAAACCTTCTTATTACCTTCTGCGTAAGCTTCTTAATATGTAAACAATCAACCCGTGGACCAATATGACTTTTGGCAAAATAATCACTTAAACCACATCCCTCACATCGATATATTATAAGATTGAAAAGCAATGAAGAACTGATATTGAGTACGAACCAATTATGTTCTAATGTCATCTCATAAATGATCAATTACCGGTGGGGTAAACCGCCTTATTATCGTCTGACCAAACAAACGGAACTGTCGTTAACTTTTCACATAAATTTTTGTCGCCCTATTAAACCTCTAAATGTAATTTCGAAGGGATGAAGGAGGCTTTCGCTTATTCAAAACGTTGCCTTTGTTGGTATTTGTATCATACGTAATAGGGTATGAATGTTTTATTGTTATATTTAGATTTGAATAAGAATGAAATAATAATGTATAACACAAGGAATGGAAACTAGATTCTCACCATCTCTGGCTCGTTGCTCCAAAAAAAAAAAAGGTAGGTAAGGCCGCCTAGTAGTAGAGGTTTTATATACTAATAATATAGTAGGACAATGACTATGTAATATTACATATTGTTTAAAAAATTTAGCTTTCTGCATTTCTTTTACATACTAAATTTAAGTACTAAACACTCCAAATTTCACATTCCCCGGTTCGCAAAATTTGCTTAAAAAGGGGTGCAAAGAATTCTCTTCACGTGTTAATATAAAGATAGAAACCAATGAAAATGTAGACATATTCATAAATACTGTGGAAGAACAGTTGCTACGTCCCTCCAAAACAAAGGGAGGATCCTCCAACCAGGCTAGGTGATCATGCCTGGCGGGCCGCGGCCGAACGATTGATGTTGGAAAATTGTATATTGATGATGATGATGATAATCCTCGGCCGGTTTCGACCACGGCGACTACTTGCTCTCCTCCTCCGGCTCCTCATTTGGCGTTCGTGTGCTCGCATGTGACTTATGTAGCCAATTTTATTTCCAAATATTCGGGCACATTGTGGACATGTGAGAACACCGTTAATGATTGTAGTTGATTGCCACATGTGGTCGGGCTTTCAACTCGCACTTCGCAGCACTTCTGTGTTGCGAACACGATTGGACCAGCGGATGTTCATTATTTTTTGGAGACATTTATATGATGGCGGTAGACGGTCCATGTCTCAGCAGAGTATAGCAGACTTGACAGCGCAATCGCCACATAAACGTTAATTTTGGTGTCCAATTTCAAATCGTATGAGCTGAAGACCTTGCGATCCAGTTTTCCGAATGCCGTAGCTGCGGCTCCAATACGCCTGTTGATATACTAAATGGAACTGGGTGCCGCAAGTTCCAGTGAGTCAGAACTGTATTTCGCTAGTTCCAGTGAGTCGGAACCGAATGCCGCTAGTTCCAGTGAGTCGGAACTGTATTCCGCTAGTCTATGTGCGGTACTGCGGTACTTCGTGCGATACTGCTGTGAAGTCCCCAGTGAATCGGAGCGGGCGATGCTCTTTTTACAAGGACCGTAGGTGCAGTGTACTGTGCCTAGTCGCTGATGAGGCCGTAGGGGTCGAAGTTGAAGCGATCGCTGCAGGCGTGTGGTATACCTGTTGAGGCCGAGGATGCTGGCTGGCTGAGATTTGATTACCGCTCATTGATGTAGGAGTGTTTACGAAGGTGGCGATAATGATGCTGCTGATCTGTTCTATGAAGGCTGTTTTCAATCACGTTGGGGTCACCACTGTTTTATTGAAAAATTAAAATACAAAATACCGAAATGCCGAGAAATATTCTATATGTAGAAGAAATGGTACTTGATTATATAACATGATATTATATCATGAAAATTCCAGTGGCCCTGACGGAGACGAGAGGTCTACATATGCCTCCGACTACTTTTGTTTAAGGCATTTACGCTTACTCTTTATAGATAATTCATAAAATATACAAAGCACCAATTGTGAAGAGTAGCCACATGAATACTGAGTGGGTGTGCGTGCGACTCGGGATTAGTAGTTACTCCGTAGTTCAGCTCTTCTTCGTTAGAAGATGTTGGAGTATGTTTTTGCTATATGTGGAAGTCGCCACATTATTTGCACTGAGCCGGAATGGAATTCGCAACCTTTGACGAAACTAAGTTGCACCAGCTTATATTTCTTCCTTCTTTCCTTCAGTCCCCACGACCAACGTTTTTCAGTAACTTGACTGATAATGAGAATTTACCATTTCTACTTTACATAATTTTTTCCCTGATGTTAAGTTCAGCTGTTTCTGTACAGCAAAGAAGCCAAAAAAACTAGGCCACAATAATCTAGACAATAACGTTTAAACTTCATCGATAGTGCTGTGGTCTTTTCTTTTGTAGCTTTAGTCCTTGAACAGAAGTATTCAGACGTAAAGGAACGAATGTGTACTCAAAAATTTTAATTATCACTTAAAGGTATCCTTCGTTATGGCGTTCGTCTACAGGTGTGGCGTAAGTTACTAGCATTAGTGATGTAATTTAATAAAGGGACAATACCATGAGTATATCATCCTTCTTAACTCCAGACTATCTATAAAATAAGTTAATTGACTCCGAAGAAATTGATGAACTAAGTACTTCAAGTATTCAGGTTGATACAAATTATTTTAATTCTTCGAATTGAAACGAGTGTCTAATACATCACAGTCATTTACTAATACTTTTGGGTAATTCAGCACGTTTTCGATAAAATATTGTAGACTAAAAATTTTACAATTAAATAAAATTGAAAAAGTCGAAAGTAATACTATGTTTTGAGATTGAAGTTCAAACAAACAATGCAACAACTACTGCAACTTTTAACATAAAAATTGTACTCTAATGCTATCGAAATCTTCATTAAGTACAGGAGTTGCACCTCAACGCTATCAGGTCGCTAATACCTTGTGCCATACAACATCCGTAGAAGTTCGCGGGCCAGTGCTCAAAGGATAGCCGTGTTCGTTAGTCGCGCGTCACGCTTCGTCTTTGAAAAATAACTTCCGACAACGCAAGTTCCTTTTACTAGTATGAAATAGGTAGGTAAGTCTCATGTTCATGATGATATACCTACTATGTTTGCTTGACTGTGAAAAAATACATAAGGAAAGAGTATCTTTTGCATTTGCTTCTTCGGCTACAGATCTGTTGAAGCGGAAGACGATTAGGTCAATTATATTTTTAACATTATCAAAATTACAATAAAACGTAACTCATCCGACAGGGGTGAGACAATAACGAGAGTAATAAATATGTCAATCTTAGAGGGCTCGGACTTGCCAACAAAAGCTAGCTACCCTATAGCTATTGAATACACTCTCCACTCCGGTATGGCATATAAGCAATAAGCTTTTCCCTTCTTATCTACGTTAGTTAATTGCCATCCCTTCTTACCTACCTTTTCCTTTTCAATATACTCCAAATTTTCCTGTCTTTCATTGCCCAAAGTGTCCGGGTGACGGCTAAAGGCTTCCCCCTACTACGTGAGTGGAACTATATTATAGTTGGCAAAAAGTGGGTGTTTAATATGCCTCTGCGGTCCCCTTCTTGAATACATGTGTGAGTGTACGTAGTAAGAGGCGTATGTATCAATGTCACGATTTATAATTATGTATTTATACGGGAATTAACGCGATCGCGTAATAGGTATTACATACCCTTAAATTGTCTTACGTTTCGACCAGGTTGTACGTCAAAAAAAGAAAGTCAGTCTTAACCAATACTTATACTAACTCTTAAATTTTTGTATTCCATAATATATAATAATAATTATAATAATAATATAATAATAACTGGCAACACTAAGAAGCAGTCTTGTCTCACCAACAGTATATGTAATATTTATATTTTTAATCATAATTTAACAATAAAACAACACATTTTATAAATTTGTACACAAAAATGATTACTCGATAGAAATTAAAAATGAAAACACGGCAGAAATCATATAATTGACCATAAAAAGGTATATATACTAAGACATGACATTTAATGTCATGTCATGTCAAAATAATTTACAAATGAATAAAATAACCGAAGACAAAGACAATGCTAACAAGGGCCAGAAGTAAAGCACTCTTACCATCCCCGGACTCATCGCTCAGCTCCACCTCGCAGCCCCCGAAATCCACAGTAAGAGGTCCGGCCATTGCAGAGGCGTCGAGCTCGACTTCGAGCGACGAGTTTTTCTCCCCGCCGACGTCGCCAACACCTGTACGTCGACCGGGGGGAGGCCGGCCACCGTCCTGCTTGGGACCCCGAGGCCCATCGGCTTCGAGTAGGGACCCCGCTACCGGTGGTAATGTGCGTCGCATGAAATGGACGAGTTCAATGAATGAGAAAAAAGCATAGATATCAGCGATACACACTCAATTTTGTATTGTGCGGCTGTTGCAGCATGCCGAGTAGCTGGTGTTAAATTCCCAGGAAATGACACCGCTACTCGGTCCAAACTTGTTGTTCCGGCGTGGCAATGCAGGATTGAGCGTCGTATCGCTGAGTCGAGGGTACTCATTGGCAAGCTTATCTGTTTCAGATCGGGTAACACACGCCCGAGAGTAATGCGTTTTGTGAATCGGGCTTTTTCGGGAACTGGTATCAGTTCCTGTGATTATACAGTGCGAGTCACAGAGCGCATTGACTTTCTGAAACAGAAGGTTTATGCATGGCAAATCGCATACGAAGGTACAAAAAAAGGGTGGACCGATATACTCAGAATCGCACATTCCAAAGGGATGAGAGGTGGGTTTATAGAAGGTGGGAGCAGCCTGATTTAGTGAGTGACATTCATTTACCAGATGCTGAAATCACGAATTCATTTTGGCGTAACATCTGGTCGATGCCTGTCGCTCACACAGAGGCTGAATGGATGCGAGATGTCGAACGATTATGTGAGTCAATTAATAGAATGGAGCCAGTATTGATTTCAAACATCGATATAGCTTATGCAGTTCGTTCGTTGCCGAATTGGAAATCAGCGGGACCGGACGGACTGTAAAACTTTTGGTTAAAGTGGCTCCGTAGCTCACATGTTTGTTTGGCATCTCAATTTCAATAATGCTTGGAATCGGGTTCGCTTCCAACTTTTATGACCACAGGCGTGACTCACCTGCTCTATAAATCTGGTTGTGCCACGGATCCCAAAAACTACAGACCCATCACCTGTCTACCAACAGTATATAAATTACTGACGTCCATTCTGAGAGTGAAGATAGCATCTCATGTTACCAACAACTCTGTTATGTCTTACTCTCAGAATGGATGTAGAAGTGGGGCACGTGGCACTAAAGAGCTCCTTATTATTGACACGACCATTAACCAACAAGTTCGCCGTAACCGAAAAGATCTGGCGACATGTTGGATAGACTATAAGAAAGCCTATGACTCTGTGCCGCATACGTGGCTCCTGAAGGTGATGGAGTTGTATAAGATTGATACAACTCTATGCACTTTCTTGGAGGCATGTATGCAGCAATGGAGAACAGTTCTTTGCTATCCAGGATGTCGACAATCTCAGGGTGACGGCGAGTATATAAAGATCAAGCGGGGTATATTTCAGGGTGACAGTTTGAGTCCCTTGTGGTTCTGCCTGGCTTTGAATCCTCTCAGCACTATGTTGGAGGGTTCAGGACTAGGCTATCGTTTGCGGAGAGGAGGTCAGGTTATATCCCACCTCCTTTTCATGGATGATTTGAAACTCTTTGCCTGCAGCAATTTCCAACTGTTAAAATTACTAGAGGTAACTGAAAACTTTAGTAAATGTATCAGGATGGAATTTGGTGTGGATAAATGTGCAGTCATGCATGTAAAAAGAGGCAAGATTGTGGAATCTGAAGGTATGGAACTCTCAGATTCTACACACCTTAGACGTCTTTCCGCGAACGAATCTTACAAGTATCTAGGAATGTCACATGCGTTAGGTTTAAAGGAATTGACTATGAAGCAATCGTTACAGGAACGCTTCTTTGGCCGCCTGAAAAAAGTATTAAAAAGTCTTTTGTCAGGCGGTAATAAGGTGCGGGCCTATAATGATTGGGTCATACCAGTCCTAACCTACTCCTTTGGCATACTTAGATGGACTCAGACGGAACTTGATGCCCTGGATAGAAGAGTCCGTACACTGCTAACCGCGTACCGAATGCACCATCCACGTTCATCGGTAATGAGATTGTATATCCCGCGGAAATGTGGGGGTCGTGGTTTTTTAAATGCCAAGACACTATATAACCGCGAGGTATGCAATCTCAGAGATTACTTCCTCTCTGTTAACGTGGAGGTGCATCGGGATGTTGTGGCAGTTGACAACGGACTCACCCCGCTTGCTTTAGGTAGAGAGAACTGGCGCAAACCTGTAGTACTCAATATTACAGATCGCAGGGAAATATGGAAGAGCAAAGAGCTGCATGGACGTTTTTATCGGGCCTTAAATGGGCCCGAAGTAGATCTATTATCATCTGTATCCTGGCTACGTTTCGGTGACCTCTTTGGAGAAACTGAAGGTTTTATCTATGCAATTACTGATGAAGTTGTTATGACGAACAACTATCGGAAACATATCCTGAAGGATGGCACGATTGACATTTGTCGGGCATGTCATCGTCCCGGAGAAAGCCTCAGGCATATAATTTCCGGTTGTTCTCGTCTTGCCAACGGCGAGTACTTGCACAGACATAACCAAGTGGCCAGGATAGTCCATCAGCAACTTGCTCTTAAATATAACCTTGTGACTATGGAATTACCGTACTACAGATATGTGCCCGACCCAGTTCTTGAAAATGGTCGTGTAACATTGTACTGGGATCGGTCTATTATCACTGACAGGACTATTGTTGCCAATAAACCTGATATAGTGGTAATAGACCGATTAGAGCGCCGAGCAATGATTGTAGATATCACCATTCCCCATGACGACAATCTCTTAAGGGCTGAAAAAGAAAAACAAATGAAGTATTTGGATTTGGCCCATGAGGTGGTCGACATGTGGGATGTGGATTCGGCAATCATTGTGCCGATAGTCATATCAGCCCATGGGTTGATTGCAAAGAGCCTCGATCAACACCTTCAGAGGCTCACGTTAGGCAGCTGGATTAAGGGCCTAATGCAGAAGGCAGTCATTCTTGACACGGCACGTATTGTGAGGAGGTTTCTATCTCTGGAACCCTAACCACCGGTAGCTTGGTCCCTGTACTCGATACCGGTGGGACACTATTTTTTATATTTTTAAATATATATTTTTTTTATAATAATGTATTTAAAAATGTAATTTATATGTTTTATAGATGTTAATAAAGAGAATATAATAATAATAATAAAAAAAACGTTAATAGGAATTAATGCAATCTACGAGTTCGCGTTAATTCATACAAGTACATTATATGTACCTTTCATTTGCCCGACTTTTCGATCCTGGTCGAAAAGCGGGCAAATCAACTGGCCATGTTCAACCGGTTAACATAATTATTTTAACCAATATTTATTATCATCGTAATGCTTGTGTGACTGAGGCGTTTAGCGTTAGTTTCTTTACATTCTTATTACAGTTACACACAAATATCGAAACTTTGTGATTGAGAAGTTTCAATTTCATTGTTTTCTTTTGTCACAATCTTTGAAAATATTGTTGATTGAATGTTGAAGTATGACTTTTATTAGTGATATCTTGTATCATAGACGATCCTGATTTCGATATCCGTAGTCATACTATAGAATTTCCTCAATTTAATTATACGAGGTGTTAAGTAAATATTAATCTGTATTATTGAGTAAAACAGAATTAATTAAGGGAAACTTCTATTTGATCCTAGATATATACTTACTCAGCTAAAACAATAGTGTTTTATCGAAGCGAACTTTAAGACTGAAGGTAAACGAACAGCCAGAGACCAAACGCTAAGAAAAAGAAAATATACAATAGAAGGAAGTACATAATAGAATGACAATTCCGTTATAATCCGATTAAGTAAGGACTTCTTTTCTGTCTTTATTTCTTTAAAAATAAAAAAGTAAAACATTCGTTTCGATATCAAAGAGTGGGACGAGCCAGCTAATAGAGCCGCCAGGTAGGATCGATTATGTTAAACGAATTATTCCGGGGTTAGATGAAATTAATATTGTTTTATATTTTTCTGTATAAAATTTGGCATTGTATTGTTGCTGACTTCTAATCACAATCAAAAAATTCCAGCCAAACAATAATTCGTGAACTGAAGAACTTGATACGAGTGAACTCTGTCCGATTTACAGTTCTTTTCTAATATTCTCAAATCATCTCTAGCTTGGTGGTAGTTCAGTATCAAGTCTCTCCCTCCCAACTATAGAACTCTAGCAACCAGGTGATCAGAAGATAAACCTTCTACGCTAATAATACTATTTGAGGACTATTTTCTAGGGATTGGCATTTCTTTCATGTTGAATCACTCCAATTAGAGCAGAATTTACTCGGTTACAGTTTTTAACGCCGGGTGTATATTCTTATGTCTTTCTTATTGTCTGTCTTTGACATTCATGATTCACGTACTTATACCTTTTCCGAGTGTTAACTTTATTGGCTGACGAAGAGAAGTCATTACAAATGAAGCAGCCATCTTATTTGGAGAATTTTATTTACTATTACTATTCTTATGTCACTTTGTAGATAGCGTGAGCTGTGGGGCCTTGGTTTAAGATAAATTGAACATTGTTTCCCAAGAGTGTTATAGGATTTCATTATTAAAGGTTTCATGTCTCGTGTTGGTGAACATATTTTGTTTCTAAGTTCGTAAGCTTAGTAAAGACATTACCGAGATATTACACGAGTTATTCATAATAATTTTTTTTTCATTTATAAGTAAAGTTTTCGATTTTTTTCTATCAATAATAAATACCTATAAAACATTACCTTGACTGATTGTGATAAATCTATAGGAAAAGCTACAAAAATGGTATTTTAGAGTTTATTCCTCTGAAATTCTAAAATTATATGCGTTAGATACTTACGTAAAATATTTCTACTTGAAATGCTTGGCGCTTTATTACCACTTATATTTATTGTTCGCATTATTATTTAGTTATTTAGTTTCACATATTTTTTCTCTATCAAAGTCTCTTCGCCCTTTGTTTTTTGCATGTATTTATAGCCATCGGTAACCAGTTACCATAACTTCGATCGTATGCATGTCTAAAAACCTAGTCGTACTAAAAAGAACAGAAATGTGCTGCATTTCGTAACGTCACAATGTAAACAAATTCAACACAACAGTGGATTAGAGTGGCATAATTTGTGGAAAAGAATCTCCCGGTGGATTTGCTTGGGGGATTAGAATGGAATATACCTACCTATTTTTTTAAAAGCTGATCAGGAGTTCCAAGTAATTAATTCAAGAGTTAGAAGTTAAGTTAAAAATTACAAATAAATTAACGTCTAAATAAAGTTGTTTTTTTCTTTATATTTATTTGAAGGATAGATTTTTAATAGCGAGGTATTAAAATAACGGTATTTTCGAAGTTTTTAGATTTTTAAAGAGGCCTCAGTTATTTAGGGTTCACCGTCAAAGAAACTCTAACTAACAAGAGTCACTTGGAAGGTACCCATGTACTTATTTTAATTTCTTAAGTTAACGTTTAAATTAATAAAAAAATTAAAACAAACTAAAATGAAATTATTTCGTGAAAATATATGTTAACCATACTAAATTACAACTTCAAATAAACCAGCCTCCCGACTCCAACTCGAGTGATCCTCGAAATATATTTAACTCGTCCGTTTTGAAAGACTACAAATTATGTAAATTAAAGAAACTTTTAGGTAGACTATTATGAAAATGAGATGTTCTGGAGCCGCCACAATTTCACCGTCTCTGTTTACACGGCGCAGTGAACCGAAAATATGATATAAGTACTCACAAATATATACATAGTATGTATATACTTCGATATCGCCTAATATTTGGGTTATGGAGGTCTGATTGCAGTCGCTTCACTTAAAATATCTAACTTCGGCCGTATCGTAGTTAGACTGAAAGCCGAACACAACTTAGTTGGGAAAAGGTTCGGATGATGATGATTATGGGATGTTATTTAATTTGCTTCCATTCTATAGTATTACGATTTTTATCAAATCTGAAGAGTTTGTCTGTTCGTTTTGATCCGTCTTTGTATCTAATCGTCCGATCTAAAACATTATTTTTGTTTCGTTAGATAACGTTGATATTGAGGATGGTGAGAGTGGAGCAGAGACTACAAACGCAGGCGAAGCTGCAGAGATCGGCTTCAAACCTAGTAAAACCAGTATAAAAAGCTTGTATAGTTGTCCAGAGAGACTAAATATTTGATATAAAAAAGGCAGAGTTTTTAATAAACAGACAAAGAAAGACTGGCGGCAAATGGAGTAATTAACTCGTCACGGTAGTGGTAATAATGTTATAGATCCATTTTTATATAAGTGTTAATACATAGACATCACACATATATGTGTGCGTGAGTGTATAAAGCAAAAGGTACGTTAGAAGGAATATGGAATACCATATATTACCATACTTGAGGATTAAAAGTTAATTAGTAATATACTAATTAACTTTTAATCCTCAAGTATGAACACGTGTCTGCTTGACGTTCCCAGTTAAATTGGCTTTCTATTCGTCCACACCTCTTTTCTGTTGTCTTAACTCTCCATCTCCACCTTCTTACTTAGCTCTTTAGCTACTTTCGGTTCTTGTGCTCAAATCACGACAGACCTCTTCGATCAACAAATGATCTACTTTTCTTATTCCCCCTCACACTTCCGACTAAATCAACTCTTCGTTCTAGGTGTAATCAGTTTTTCTCTGGAATGCGCTCCCTGTCAAAATCAGGATGTCCATAAGCCGTTTTATATTTAAGAAGAAAGTCCATGATCTACTCCAAAACGTGTTTGCAGAATACGCTGAGTACACGACCCCGTACTGCAGTATTCACAGTTTATGTAAATGTATATGTGTATGCATGTCAGTGTATTTATTCAAATTATGTATTAATACGGATATTATCTCTCTATGTTTGTAAGTACCTAATAGTGTGTATACCGTGTATTATATATATCAAGTTTGTCTTGATTAATTTAACTACGCACACCTTTGCACCTACGTATAACATTTCTACACCGCCCCAAGGTTGACTGGTAGAGAATGCCCTGAGCATTAAGTCCACCTTTGTATAAATGTGCATGAAGTTTTAAATAAATAAATAATTGTGCGGATCGATTGTGTATTGTAACCAATAGCTCAAACAGGTCAGGATCGCATACCTGTAACTCGAATTGGCTGTTGCAGGGAATTTCGAGCGCTCTGAAAACTGAAATTCCTAATATTAATCCTAATATTATAAATGCGAAAATTAGTTTGTTTGTTGTAACGCTTTTACCCGTTAACTTCTTAAGCGATCATCATGAAATGTAGCATACAAGTTGTTAGAGGTACAGAATAAAAGGAGCGAGCGAAACCGCGGGAAAAAGCTAGTAGGCTTATATAATGGTATAATAATGACACTTCATGCAAAAACAGTACTTTTTCAGGAGACCGACAAGCTCTTGAACGACTGGCTTTCACTTTCGTATTTAGCATTCTAATTTTGAAAATAATTGAATTTAAGTACAGTCTTATTAAATAATTTAAACCCTCAGCAATAGCAGTTATACTGTAGGTCGGGTTTTTTGATCATGTCGTTTCTGACTTAACAAGCTTCAAAACAAACTTTTAGATTTATGGTTTTACTTAGTTATTGTTCTTGATAAGTTTAATGTAGTAAACATTAGTCAATTAGTCTGTGACAGACATTGGACTCTGTTCTCAGAGTCCAATAAACTTGGACTCTGCTCTTTGCAGAACAAACACTCAATGATGCACCTAGATCTTGCCAAGCTGAAACAACGCAAGTGTCTTCGTATGATCTATTTTAATGCCGTTGCTAACTTGCCGGCCGGCAGTTTGAGTTTACATGCTCTTAAGTGATACAGTTTTATTTTTATTTTGTTTAGTAATAAAATTAATAAATAGTGCTAAAATCGCACTTTAACTTATAGTGGTTGCAAAATTAATGCCCCAGATTAATCTTCATAAAAATATTCCAAACTTGATACAAAGTTACTCAACTGCCAAAATGTTGTAACTGTTGATAGCCATAAACATTAATCTTCACACTGGTCGGTTTACTTATACGAGTTTCCTTTAACACTGTTTGATACAAAATACGGAACAAAGCCAAAAGATATGTTATATTATTCTTGTCGGATCTCTAGAAAAAAATATTGCCTTTCAAAACAATCTGTCACAGAAACATAATGCTTCGCCAAAGTTTTCTCAGCAATTTCCCGTAGCTGTCCTGTCTGTCTGCCCGCCCCGGATAAATCAAATGCCAGAAGCCGAAGATTTACGAGGTCGTCCGAACGCTTACCGAAGAATCTGCTGTCTTAGCACAGCTTAGACTGTAATAAACTCAATGGCCAATGTTTCAGCAGAGTTGTGAGATAATTTCAAATACAAACAGTCAAATCCTATTCAAATTTAGGTGTGATCCCGGGTTCCTTTGTCTGAATACGATAGACATTTTGAAAATGAATTGTGGGGTACCTTGTTCTGTATTGTAATCTATACCAATAACGAGCATCTATTATAAGTATACATATACTCTTAATTATTACACTTAGTTTATATTTACAATATAATGAAATTGTGTGGTGGAATGAGGTCTAGAATAGTCGATTGTTTTACTGTGAAGTATGTGTACTTATGTAGTATGTTAAGTACTTATGTGTAGTATTATAAAGCATATTGTTATATTAGCACATTAGTATGGTGCGTTATTGTATGTCTCTTTTTATTAAGTATTAAATGGAACTCTCAAGTGTAAAGACGTCTTTCAATAATACTTCCCACAATTCATGGCGACCCTGCCAAGCGTGTCGTGTTACGTTCTAAGTATTTACTCGTATGACCGCCCGAAACTGAAAGCTCAGCGGATTCCTGTGTGCCTCTGTGCACTGTTCCAGTATGTTTAACAAAAAGGATTGTTATAACCGTAAACGACATGGGCTGTTACGTGCTGTTCCTGCGCTACAAATTGTGCTGCCAAAAATTATAAGAAGGAAATCTTATTCTAAAGTGGAAGATAAAGATGTGGTTATCGCGCAGAACGCTTCAGGAGGAAATAACTCAGCCTCCAGTTTGGAACACGAAAGTCACATCAAGTTGAACAACATTTTGATTAGCTGTTTCCTGGTACTCTTGAGTATCATCGTGTTGGTGTTTATATACATGAAATTGAAACAAAAGCATAAGAAGTGGATCGTCGACAGAATTAATACAGAATTTGTAAGAAGGATGCGGTATCGTCTGTCCGGCAGGAATGAACAAGGACTCAAAGAAGAAGTATGAGAGTGAGGGTGCCACTTGTTTACGTGTACCTAGAAGAATAAGTGAAATTATAATACAAAAAGTGAATATTTGATAACGGTATACGTCTTCGCGTTACCATGCAAAAAAAATTAAAATAAAACGTGTAAAAATAAAAAAATAATAATAATAAAAAAGCGCGATACTGTGCAATAAGTGAAAAACGTGACAATAAAATAAATTGTATGAAATTATAAAAAAAAAAAAATATTTTTGAGTGTCGTAATTATGCCTCGAGACTTTTAAGTTATACGAATAATTTAGTTTCGTAGAATTCCGATTATAACTCAGCATTTTTTTTTTCAAACAAGGCTAACTTGTTTATATAACAGTGCTTCAAGTTAAATAATTATAAAATATGAAGTGAATGAAATATGATACAACACTATAATTATTATTATTGTAAGTATAAAATTATATTAAATGTAGTATGGCCGAAAAATTAATTGAATGGTATAAAGGTTTATTAAAAATACGTACATATCTTATAAATCTAGGCCAAAGAAGATATAAGGGCTCGACATCGTCAAATAAATTGGAGGATGCCAAATTATTGGTAAATAAAAGTAAATCATTATTTTTAAATCTAATTCAGGGTGAGAACACCGAGGAATTTAGTTTAATTACAGATACTTATGAAAAAATTTGGTTATTGTTTTCAGAAATAACTCAATTGTGTACTTTGTCTAGTTCTGAATGTAAGTTAGAAAAAATGGATTTTGATATAAAAGCCGCTTGTAGTTTAGTGCCTATTTTAGATGGTAAAGAGGATACAGTGAAACGATTGATTGATGCTACGGAAATGTATGCAGAAATGTTGAATGATGCAGGGAAACTATTATTAATTAAATTTGTACTTAAGGGAAGGTTGTCGGAAAATGCTAAATTACGCGTAGCCAATACTTATTCAACAGTGAGTGATATGATAAATGATTTTAGAATTAAGCTGTTGACAAAAAAATCTTTCACAGCTATACAGAACCAAATACAATCTATGAACCAAGGTTTCCTGTCCATTGATGACTATGGCACACAACTCGAAAAACTGCTTACAGAGTTAAATATTTCGCAGGCCGAAGGCAACGCAACTACATGCGCGGTTCTAAAGCCAATTAATGAGAAAGTGGTAAAAAAAAAATTTACAGATGGACTTAAGAGTGACAAATTACTTGTAATGTGGGTGAGCTCGTCATTTAGAGGTAGGTACAATAATCGGTTTTCTAATTCTCGCGGACAACATAGGGGCCGTGCATATCATAACTACAATAGGGATAATTTTCAGAATAATAAATATTTTATTAATTCTAATGGATACCAGGGTCACTCTAAATCTTTTCAGTATTCTCCTCGCGGTAGAGGTCAATACAACAGATTCGGTTATAATTATAATAAGCGTGGCAAACAAGGTTTCTTTAATAAAAACCTTTTCTCAATGCAGAATGGAAATGCTGTAGCGCACGCTACTAATGCTTCTTCGGATAGGTTGGAACAGCAACCAAATGGAGTAGATAATAATCAGTTTTTTCGTACTTAATGATTTTGTTTTTGCTTGTAATGGTAATTCTAAGTTTATTAATTTTTATATTAATGGTAAGAAGCTTGTACTATTATTGGACACTGGTGCGTCCATATCGGTTATTAAGGAAGAAGAACTCCCAAAGTCAGTGCTAGTTCTTCACGACAACTTAGTGGTTAATGGAATAGGAGGTAAGATTTTTTCTTCGGGTTATGTAGTATTAGATTTATATGCTTCTAGTAATGATAAGTTTCAAAATAAGTTTCATATTTTTAATAATTTACCTATCACCGTCGATGGAATATTAGGGTTAGACTTTCTCAATAACCATAGAGCTAATATTGATTTGGACAAAAATGTGCTGTCCCTGAAGATAGCAGGAAAGTACTGCGTTTTGCCAATGTTTGACAAACCAGATTATAGTAACACACTAATAATTCCCCCTCGAAGTGAGTCAATTCATTATGTGTATATGAACAAGGAGGAGAAAGCTGATTGCTTCGTTAGCGCGAAAGAGTTAGAGAAGGATGTTTTCTTAGCCAGTACTATAGTTACACCTAAAAATAGAAGGGTGCCAATAAAAATTTTAAATACAATAGATGAAGAAGTGAGGTTGAATAATTTTATACTCAGCGTGGAGCTTTTAGAAGATTATAATGGCTTTAAATTTAGTCAATCTCAAAGTAGTCCTAAGAGAGCTGAAACTTTATTATCATTATTAGAGTTACAACATTTGAGTACAGAAGAGAAAGAGTCTATTGAGAATATTTGTAGTAAATATTCTGACATTTTCTTTTTACCAGGTGATAATTTAAAAACCACTAATATTTGTGAGCAATCTATTACCTTGAAAAATAACATTAACCCTATTTATACGAAACCATACAGGTTACCACAAGCTTTAAAATCAGAAGTTAATAAACAGATAACACAAATGCTTAAAGATGATATAATTGAAGAATCTTCAAGTGAGTGGTCCAGCCCAATACTATTAGTTCCCAAAAAATCTCAGAGTCAAAAATGGCGTTTAGTAATTGATTTTTGAAAATTAAATGAAAATATTGTAGATGATAAATTTCCGCTGCCTAATATTACTGACATTCTAGATTCCTTATCAGGTTCAATCTACTTCACCCATTTAGACCTTCAGCAAGGATATTATCAAGTCCAGTTGTCACCTAATAGCCGAAAATATACTGCTTTTTCAACTAGTACGGGACATTACCAATTAAAACGTTTACCAATGGGTCTTAAGACTTCTTGTAGTGCTTTTAGTAGGGTTATGTCAGTTGCCATGTCAGGTTTAGCTTTTGAGAAGTGTTTCAGCTATTTAGATGACCTTGTAGTTTTTGGAAGATCATTGTTTTTACACAACCGTAATCTTATTGATGTTTTTGGAAGACTGAGAAAGGTGAATTTAAAATTGAACCCAATTAAGTGTCAATTCCTTAAAAAAGAAATGTTATATCTAGGCCATTTAGTTTCATCTACAGGTGTGGCACCTGACCCTGAAAAAACTAAAGTTTTAGAACACTACCCAGTCCCTCAAAATGTAGATGAAGTGAGACGATTTATTGCCTTCTGTAATTATTATAGGAAATTCGTACCCTCTTTTGCAACTATCACTATGCCTTTAAACAATTTATCAAAAAAAGGTGTACCTTTTATTTGGAGTTCTGACTGCCAAAATGCATTTAATTTCTTAAAAAAATCATTAATGACGCCCCCTATACTAGAATATCCAGATTTTTCTGAGGCGAATGAATTCGTATTACAAACTGACGCTTCTGATTTCGCTGTAGGAGCTGTATTATGTAACAAAAATTTTAAACCCGTATCTTATGCTAGTAGACCATTGAATAAGGCAGAGAAAAATTATCCCGTGATACAAAAGGAATTAACAGCGATCGTTTGGGCAGTAAAATATTACAGACCATATTTGTTTGGTAGAACTTTTACTATTTTGACAGACCACAAACCTTTAGTTTATTTATTTGGCATGAAAGACCCGTCTAGCAGATTGATTAAATTTCGTTTAATTTTAGAAGAATATGATTTCAAGATAATTTATGTGAAAGGAAAAGACAATGTAGTCGCGGATGCATTGTCTAGGGTGTGTATGACATCGAGTGATTTAAAAGGAATGAATGAACATATTTCAGCTGTACTAACTAGAGGACAAAAGAGAAGGATGGAAGATAGTGAAAAGAAAGGAAAAGTTGCACACAGTAACAACACTGATGAGTGGCCTGATCAACCACGAGTCGTGGAGCTACTAAGGCAACCATGTGATTCTATTGAAATGAAATTAGTAGAAGAAGAAACCATAAATAAATTTAAGAAACTGCATGCTGTTAAGGAATAAAGAGATTGTTTTGTTTATGTACCCAGCAAAATGTTGTTATGTATTAACCTTGGCTTTAAAATGCATTTCTCGCGAGCCGAATTTGCATCCAAGTTAAAGGAATTTTGTAAGAGAATAAATATAAAAGAACTATGCATAGTGAAAAATGATAAAAGTATTGAATTTATAAAAGGTTTATGTAGTGAGATTAAATTATGGAAAGAGTGGACCGGTCCCCGAATATGTGTTTTGAAAGGAGTTGAAAGAGTTTATGATGATAAAGTGAAACAATTTATTATGAACGACTATCATTTATTGCCCACTAGTGGCCATGCTGGTATAAATAGAATGACAAACAATATAAGAAGAAGATATTATTGGCCAGGTTTAGACGCCGATATACGTAAGTTTATCAATAAATGTGAAATGTGTCAGAAAATGAAGCAAGGTAAGTATACTAAGCAACCATTGACTATAACTACCACTGCTACGACTGCGTTTGAGAAAATTTTCCTTGATTTAGTCGGTCCTTTAGATAAAGATGAATTTAGTAACAGTTATATTTTAACTATTCAATGTGAATTGACTAAATAAATTGAGGCATATCCGTTACTTAACAAAGAAACCGTTACAATAGCAAATGCTCTTGTTAACAATTTCATTTTGCGTTTCGGTGTTCCAAAATCTATAGCTACCGATAGAGGAACGGAATTCACTTCTCAAGTTATGGTACATATGTGTAAACTTTTAGAAATTGAAAAATTGACGTCAACTGCATTCCATCATCAAACAATCGGTTCTCTCGAAATAGCTCATAAACATTTAGGCGCATTCTTAAGAACTTATAACGCTAATACGTGCCATTCATGGTCACACTGGATACCTTTTTGGTGTTTCGGTTATAATACTTGTGTAATAACCCAAATTAAGTACACACCATTTGAGTTGGTGTTTGGTAGACAATGTCGATTGCCAAATAGTGTAGAACATGATGTAGAACCACTTTATAATACAGATGATTTCTGTTTAGACCTAAAACATAAGTTGCAAGTAGCTTTAAGTGACGCAAGAAAGAATTTGCTAAATTGTAAAGAAAAGAGAAAAAACAAATATGATAAATTATGTAATCCAGTATGTTATAAGAAAAATGATCTAATTTTAGTCAAAAATGAATGTGGTCGAAAATTAGATAACGTTTTTGATGGTCCTTTTAAAGTTTTGGAAGATTTAGGTATAAATGTTAAGATTTCTAAGAATAATAAGATAGATATAGTTCATAAAGATAGAACAAAAAAGTTCTATAGTTAGAATAAGTGCCAAACTTTTTTTTTTTCCTTTTTTTTTTCTCTTTCACCCCCGGAGGTGAAGTATGTGTACTAAGTATGTGTACTTATGTAGTATGTTAAGTACTTATGTGTAGTATTATAAAGCATATTGTTATATTAGCACATTAGTATGGTGCGTTATTGTATGTCTCTTTTTATTAAGTGTTAAATGGAACTCTCAAGTGTAAAGACGTCTTTCAATAATACTTCCCACAATTCAACTGACCAAAACTTTCAATGCCTTAGCCTCCCCTCCGTTTCCAAAATAAATTCAATAAATCATTTATATGTTTATGGGTCTAAACCCACAAAATCTAGAGGAGTTGCAGTCGGTGCTTAAACTACAATGTCATTGGTATACCTTACTTTGTACTTAGTCATAACTGAGCCTGAAAGTTCAAATATCGTGAGCTCAAAATTTTTACTGTGTGTTTCAAAAATGTTTGAAATTAAATAATTTACTAAATTCTAACACCGACTAACAACCACCAATTACAACGCGTAAAACAAAGACATTCAGTTAAATAAACTTCCTAACGAATAACTGCTAGCCTTAGCTTTAACAGGCAATCAACTGTCGGTGCTGGCCCACTCCATAAAAACTCGCCTCTGACAACAGATTCGTAATACAAAGATAAAAACAAAATTGAAATATTTAGGACAACTGTTACAAGTTCAAGTAAAATAATACAACTAACAAAATTATAATGTACCTTAATTATAGAGCGGTAGGAATCAATTTTACCTCAAATTTTACTCCGTTAATAATAATAAAAACATTCTCGCTAATTATCTTCACGGAAACCTGTAATTTCTCGGTCGTCTTATTGTTTAAAATTTTTAGGCGAGCCCAAACGTCCAATGTTAATTTTATGATCATGAAGATAAGGGCTATTTTGTTTTGTAACAGCGATTTATAGGTTTGAGATATATACCTCGAAACAAAAGTTGTTGCAAATTATTTTTTAAAACTCAAATATACATATAAATCATGGGACGTGGGACCAGAAAAACTACTTTTCAAATTAACGACTAAGTCTTTTGAACCTTGTTACTTGTAACCTTAAAATGATCTAAGTCCTTTATTGTAATTAGTGATGTGCCTGATATCCATATCCTTACCCTATCGTCACGTCTATCCATTCATCCATTCGTATCTGCAGATATCCGAGGGAGAAAAAGGGTCTGCATCAGTGTCCGTTATTTTTTTACGGATCTTGAACTTTTAAATTATTTTTACATTTATGAAATTCAAAATTCTATTCTTCAATTTTTTTTTAATATGTAATGTAGTGAGTTACTAACATTATTAATAGTCAGTTGACTATCTTTATAACGAGATCAAACCCTCAAATCTTTATGACATGTGAATTAAAATAATTTAAAAAACCACGCGCCGTGCACTCGTGTTTCGACTTAGTAATCTTCGATGGCAAGGGCCGTCTCTAAGTCACGGTACAACATTCATAAACTGAGATAAAACTTGAGGTCCGTATCCATGTTCGCGGATCTTGATACTAATAATCAGTATTCAAACGGGTATTTAACAAAATAATTTCAGCATCATGTCAACATTGTAGGTGTAAAGTTTCCAGGAAACGGTTTTTCAAACACTGGTCGTTGGACGTTACGAATCGATTGCATTGGGAGCTGGGAATATTTGCACAAATCACATTACTTGTTGTAAATACAACATGTTGTTTGTTGCGATATTATTACTTGTGGGGGTTATTGATACTGAGTATTTTCAGAGACACGGTTTTATATTATATTATTCTACCATAGTACTTGTTAAGGTGTTGATTATAGATGTCTCTTATGTGATCAGGGTATGTAACTCTAAGTTGTAAGCCGCCTTACAAAGGTTGATGTTTTAAATTTGTAAATGAATACGTGAGAAAATTCTTCATTTACTAAGCAAATATTGGCCACGAAAAATGTAATATGTGTGATAATGCTTAATCAATTTGTGATACAAATTTAAAAATGATGCGAATACGGCTACAAAAAGCTACAAGTGTCCAGTATATATGTTGCCCTGTTATTTTACAGAACGTCCATATAAAGACAGTTCATTCGAAATTCGACCATCTTTAATATACAGATAAATCAGCGTGAGGACTTTCATTTGTCGATGCAGGATCGGTAGTTACAAGTAGATTGGCTTAGGTTAGCTGAATTCCCGGATCCCTCATATTTAAGGCGCAGTACGGCACACCGTGTGGTTTTAGTCAGTTCGATTCCGACACACCGACGGTTGATGACGGTCCGAGGGGGTTTCGACACGCACAAAAAAAGAAAAAGGTTAGCTGGATATCGCTGGGATTTTCCGTAAATGAATATCGGAATAAAATTAGTCTACCTGTACATTATAACCAATTTTCAAATTATACAATAAATATCCCAAAAATAATGTAAATTTGTTAGCTGTAAAAAAGATTCCAGTTTTAATGCAGGTGCAACCCCACGCAACAAAGGACCCAGGTCATGGAGCGAATATGAATGAACGTTAATTCTTACACACAAATACTCTTTCAAAATAAACTTTTCTTTCTAAAGCTTTATATTTCCAGCATAGAGCAAAGTAAATCGCATTTGACATTATTTGCAGCAAAAACTAATTTGTTTGGGACATACGTACACTAGCTCGGGTATAGTTTAGGTGCGCCCGGCGCGTTCGTGGCTCGAATTATGACGATTCTCCATTACGAACGACATTAACTCAGAGCATAGTCGAAAATTTGAAATATACGGATATTGTTTGTGCTATGAACATGGAACAGTTGACGTGGTTGAACTTTGTTTTGATAAGGTGCTTGCTCTCGGACGTTGATTGAGCTCCGGATTGTTGTTCAGATAGATAGATATATACTCTTTATTGTACACACAGCCATAGGTTACAATATTTTACTTAAATGTACTTACTAGCTAATGTTATGTACAATTGGCGACCTTATCGCAATTTGCAATCTCTTCCAGGCAACCATTGAATGGATAGAGAAGTCATAGGTGAAAAGAGGGGCTGCTGCGGCTGTGTACATTATACGACGCCTATGTAAAAAGAAAATAACAATATAATAAGTGCTATTTAGAGATAGTTAGCATACATTTCGAAAATAAATATTAACATGGTAGGTAAATAGAGACATAGGTACACAAATTTGGTAGCCGGAAGAAAGTTACGCAGTCTTCTAAGGGACCCGACAGATGCAAAAAGTTTCCTACTGACTTCTTACAATTATGGACACTAGGTCTTTGTCAATTTAAATTCCAAGGTTCTGTACAGTATCTTGGATAGAAATGAGGGCACCATCACAGCAAATTGGAGGTTGACTTTATCAATCTATTTTCGATCTCATCCTGAGACTACCGATAACGATAACTTGCGTTTTTGCAGGATTCATCTTGAGGCCATACTTCTTGCTCTGTTCTAAGTTTATGTTTACAGTACCTATAGCATTTGATAATTCTTCTGGAGAGGCTTGTGTATAAATCTGCAAATCGTTCGCATAAAGGTGATAAGAAGAAGAAAGTTGGATTGGAGATTTCTTGAAAGTTGGATTAATAACAACTGCGAAGAGCAAATGTGATAGAACGCCACCCTGTGGTACGCCAGCAGATGTGGTGCTGTTGTTATTAGATGTTGTTTAGTTACAAGTCTTTAGGTATTGAAATAAGTATTAAGCTTTTGTTATGTTAATGACTATTCCATAAAGAAGGGTATGCCATATGCATGAGGTTTAAACAAAACTAAAATCATAAGATTATTTTATGTCTTCTTATTATAATATGTAAACAGGATTTTTTTTTCCATTATCTTTGAGAAATGATAAATGCTAGTTGCTACTGGCACACAAAAGTGAAACAATTCAGTATTTTAGACTTTTGGTTAGCTTTAAGTTCAAGTTTCATAGATTTGAATGAACTTTTATTTCTAATATTTTAAACAAGAATTGAAACCTTATATTTCTTAAATATCATTTACTTTTGTACCTCCTACGTAAAAATGTATTAATTATTTTTTATGAACATAACATAAAACAACAAAAGCCTTTACTTAAACATTTCACCTGCAATAAATGACCAACACAAAGTGCAGAAATATTTCTGACCGTGCAATAAATCAGTCATATTTGTCGAGTGCTTAGTGTGGGCCCGCGGCGAGCTTTGTCCCGTGTTCACCCTCCGTTACCAGCCATCCAGGTGTGTTCCAGCGAGGCAGCATTGTTCCACATAATGTCTTGTTTTGTTTCTCCTCATGTATATTCATAGGCGGATTTATCCTCGGCCGTCGCCTCCGGCTCGGGTACCTGCCGCCCGTTGTCGAACGAATTAACGACGGACTATATTTCATGGATGGTCGAAAATATTCCGGATTATGGACGGGTATTGTTAGTTGTTTGGCAGATATAAAAGGGGTATAGTTATATCTCAAATACAATTTCTGTAGCATTTCATCACCAAACAGAGCCTTTTATTACATTATATTATTCAGCCGAATTATAAACCATAACTTACGTGTACGTACATAGTACAATAAAGCAATTTTCAACCAGCGCGACGACGAGAGGTTTTTTTTTATATCATAGGGGGAAACGAGCAGACAGGTCACCTGATGGTAAGTGACTACCGTCGCCCATGGACACCTCCAACTCAAGAGTCACAGTTTCTTGACGGTTTGAAGGTCCGGAAATACCGCAGGCGACAATTTATTCCAGAGGTTGGTTGTGCGAGGTAAAAAAATTATGTAGAACCGCACAGTGGTGGATTGCCAATTATCCAGGTGATGGGGATAAAAGTTTTGTCGCGTTAAACGATGGCGAAACGTTTCGGCCGGCATAAGTTCGAACAATTCCTTCGAGCACTCCCCATGGTACATGGTTCTCAATGAAGTAGATTTTTTTTTTGTTTTTTCAGATCTATTCCTAAAATAAACACTTGAGTGCGTGGTATTTGGTTGGAAGCCTGACTAGTTTCATACCCTACAAAGCGAGGAGCGATACGATCTAACCCGTGATCCAAATCATCATCACATGTGAGTACAACCAATGTGGCCACCGTTCGAGTTACGGATGGATGAATAAACGTGTTGGCCATATTTAATTTGTTAACTGTTTTGTGGATTATGTAATGTTCTTTCGACCTGATTCTTAATTTCGGTAATTTGACTGCTTCTTCTTCATGAGTAGGATGTTGAAAGTAATTTTATTGTAACATAAAGGTCATGATACTGCAGTATCTGCATACATTCAAAATATTAAGAGAAATTGCAATAGTATAACATAATATAAAAACCACAACTTAATATGAAAATTGAATATTTCCATTTCAAAAACACAAAATACAGAACCTGTGATAGTATGAACGTGCGTTGGAGAAATATTTTGTAGTTTTAAATGACTTAAAAAAAATAGTTTTAAATGCTAAACGTACACACAATAAAATACAATGTACAATAAAAAAGCCATGAATAAATGCCAAAATTAGGGAAACCAGCCATAACTTGTCCGTGAGTATCAAACTAAGATTTATTTTTATTTTACCTATTGTACAATGTGGGTAATAACTAACAACGTAGATTGTAACAAGTAAACTTACCTAATTTTACAATGAAATTGTCTAATCTTTTAATATAACTTCATCTTAGTCTGTGAGTATATGCAAAGTTTTAAATATGCAAATATATACATATTTGCACACTAACCAAATTTAACAATGTTAATGAAGTTCAGTCTGGGTTCAGTCTGGTGATTATCTTTAATAATTTTAAATTTGAAAAAAATCTTAAAATTGACTTTTAAGATTTGTTTACATAGTTAGTTACAAGTACATAAAAGCGTGTTAATAAAAATAAATAAATTGTAATTTTTGAAGTCCTCTTCGTTTTACTGAAGTCGTTTAAAAAAAAATGCCTAACATTGTCTCAACAAAACTGATCAAACTGTATAACGACCGTAAATAGCTTGCAAAGGCAGTACGAAACAATATTACACATTTAGTTCAAAAGAGACTAGTATAACATTATGTAAATAGACACAAATTACATCATTTATATTTATTAAAATGTGCAGTAATTTCTCACTTTTATTCAGTCGTTATAAAATTGCCAAAATACTATCCTTTTTCATGAAGCCAGCTACAATATTTAGAAATTCATTGAGGTTATTACAACCAAAATGTTTTCTATGCGGGCCAGTGTATTTGCATATTTATATGAGGGTGAAAATGTAAAGTGACAATAACATCTAATTAACCCCTGAGTTACGGCAGGCAATAAAAAGTTTGTTGCAAACCATGATGAAATAGGTACAGCTGGATTACCATAGTAGACCCTCCATGGCAATCCAGGTATGGGAATTTTAATTAAATTGCACTAAACCCGGCAGATAATAACATGGAACCCATTAAATCAAGAGGCATTCATAGGGACGTTGCTTAACAGAGTACAACATTTTTATAAAAAAATTGTGCAACTCGAGTCAGTATAATAACACAAATAGCCTGTATAATGCTCTTATTAAACTAGGCTGTAGGCTTAGTCATATATTGCAAGAGTAAAGAGAAATAACCAGAACACCAGATTTGGACTTGCCATTTTCTCTGTGATAGTTAAAATAAAAATAGAAACAATGCATGCCTTAATTGTTAATGTAAGCACTTTAACAATACAAAATGAATGGTTTAAAGCAACGATCACAAAAGATCTTTAAAAATATAATGTTGTTATTCACTATTCGTTGTTTTTGAGTCCAGTGCGCACATTACCTCAGTTCGTAACTGAACGGAGCACGACTTCAGATTTACTGCAATTGTTAATGTTCTCCTTCCTCTCTCTGTTGCAGTTTTGCATTCTACCCGAGCGAAATTTTAAATTGCGTAATGGTCTTTCATTGTTGTTCGTTGATGTTTTAAAAATAAAGAGTTTTGTTTTGAAGCCTTGATGTTGAATTTTATACTGAAAGAATAATTTTATTGTATTATATTAAAATTGTCTGATAATAAATTGAGAATGTATAACTAAATATGAATTCGTTCGTTTCTTGTGGTCTTAATCGGTGCGTGTTGATATTGCCATCTAACTCTACTTCCTGAATACTAAGCATCGCGCTATGCAATTAAGTACTTTAAGTCCATATCTATAAAATTACATTTTTGTCATTAATGATAAAAGTCAGTTTTAGTGACAGTTTATTAACTACAACAGAATTAAAATGCTTAATTAGGACTGCGTAAACGTAGCTTTTTGTGAGGAGAGTTTACCAAGTTGGGTGGTTGCATTTGGCTCGACTTGTTGTGATATGCTTGTAAACGTGAAGCCTGTTTAAGTACAGAAGACTGTAACTAGAGCGTTATATTCCTGCTGTCAGCAAGCTGCTGATAAGTAGGGTTGCCAAAGCTTAATTTAAAGTTTAACACCACGCAAGTGACATCAGTGAGCAGCGCTGGTAGCCACTTGCCATTGGCTTATTTGTCAACTTCTTTACGAAGGACTAGAGATTTTTTTAATTAATCATATGCGATTTTTGATATGCATTTATACAAGAAAAAGTAAGGCATTTACAACTAGTCTAAATAATTGTAACTCATCGGAACCGGGCTAGGTCATTAGTGGTTTCTTAAAAACTCTTATTTAGTTGTAGAGATATATCTAACAATATGTTAACCGATACGATTGTCTGGTATTGCAAATGTACGACATATATATCAATGCTAAGATGTTACCGTAGTTAATTAAAGTGTAGCATAGATACCAAAGACAGTTTACGGACAAATGATTCCATTCTTTAATGTTATTTAAAAAACTTACAAATAGATTCTAAAGCGTACAAAGCTTATAAGGCAGAACAAAATTAGATTTTTTTTACTGATTTCAAAAAGTTTTTTTTTTTGTGAATACTTTTTTTTATTTATTTTAATGCACAAAACACATTACAATCGTAAAAACATTAATATTAAATACATTGATTTGATCTAGATTGTAACGTACAGAGTATGCCCAATACAGGAAAATCAATCTATTATCAAACACTATACATAACAATCTCTAATACATTCATATTTAATATCTAATCATCAGGTCAGGTTTGAATGCCTCAGGCACTCCTAGCTGGGATGTGGAAAGTTTATAATTCAGCTTTGAGTGTAATATCACTTTATACATATGAAGTATAATACTACTGCCCTGTTGATCTGGTAGTTAGTGTTCCTGACTGCTAAGCCAGAGATCGTGGGTTCGATTACCACCCATGACAAATAATTGTGTGATGAGCATTTGGAATTTTTCATTCAGTTACCAAGAAAATCTATAAAAACTGACTTTATTTTTTTTTTAAAGAACGGAGTTAAAAATACCTGGAAATTCAAAGGGTCATAACTTGTAAACGGCTTTTTTTAATTCTTTTTGTAACAGCATGCTAGATTGATTTAAGTAAGTATTTCTTTGTCAGATGCACCTTGTATAGGTAGATATATTTATCAGCAGTCTGGTTCCCATAGTACAGGCTCTGCCTAGTTTGGGACCAGACGACCTTGTGTAAGATATCTCAAGTTATTATATAATAAACTAGCAACCCGCCCCGGCTTCTCACGGGTAGTAGAGACATCTTCAACAATCATGATTATATTTCAACCAATTTACACAAAACGTTAACAAATTATACACCGAAACCTTCCTCATAAATCACTCTGTCTATTGGTGAAAACCCCAATGAAAATCCGTTCAGTAGTTTTTCAGTTTATCGCGAACAGACAGACAGACAGACGCGGCAGGAGACTTTGTTTTATAATATGTTATTATTGTTATGTACTGATATTTGTTGTTCCCTAACACATCGCCCGCAGTTCACTGACGTGAATGTTCATTTTCGATAACTATGCGAACAACACTTTTTTTTTCTGGATGAGAGGTACCCTATGTCCTTTTCTGTACTCTAAATTTCTCAATGGTCGGTTGAGTTGTTAAGGTGTCAAAACGTAAGAAACAAACAAACTCACATTAGCATTAATTATAATATTAATTAAGATTTACAAGATTTGTTTCATTAAAAGTGTATGTTATCACAATTCAATCCTGATATCCTCACTGAGTTTACATTTCTCTTTCAGCAGATTACAACATAAATAGTGAGAACAAAGAGTCGGTGTAGGCGAAGCCTTTGTTGTACAACCGTACAACGTACCCGTATGAACGAGCCGTGCTGCTATCGCATGACGGGGTGGGTGGGGTTGATGCAAATTACTGCAAGAGATCTTTGACATATCGTTATTCTAACGTACGTGTATATATGTTGTCATTTTCTTTTTATAAAATAGAAAAAGAAAAGTTAATAAAAACGGGAGATGCTTTTTGTAATGTATTTAAAGTTACATGTGGAGGAGCTATATCATGTCCATCCAACGCAAACGGAGGATCCTCAAGGCTAGATGATCATGCCTGGGATTTGGCGGTTGAATGGTTGATATTAGGAAGCTACGTACTAATCGGTGCGAGAAATTTCATTGCGCGATACAGGATTTGTAGTTACTATATAGTTCAGTTTGTCTTCCTTAGAAAGCACTGACGTATGTTTTTGTTAAATGTGGATGTCATCGCATTCCATAATATGAATTTTTGTATATTTACATTTAAATCACATTAAGGAAGAACCTCCACCTAAGACCGAGATAGATATCGTCGCTAGTGTAGTACTGTTTTTTTCGGGTTGGCAGCAGATATACATTATGTTGTATGGTGTTGAGTATAAAGTTGAGTACAAAGAAAAGTAATTTCAATAAACTTTTTCGTCTTCCTAAGCAACAGGGGTTATTCATAAAAAGGGTGCGGTGTGGACAGGTTGAGGGCTCTTTATCTTTTCAGAATGATGGTTATTATAGCAAAACCCCATGGTTATTGCAGCGTCAGGGACAGAATTAAATTAACAACAATCGCTTGCTGCAGATTACGTCACGTCAGGGTCAAGAATTGACTTTGCTTGAATAGTTCCCTGAGCGTAACTCAAATAGTATTTACCGAAGACTCGTCGCTTATAGGAAACGTGAAATTTTTTCAACACATAGACAGGGTGTTATAGAAAGATGTGGTCATAATTTAGGGTCGTATAGAAGACCCCGTGAATAACGTAAAGAGTTCATTTTAGGGAAAAGTGTGTTTTTTAATACAGAAATCTTTCATTATTATATAAGGGAGACAGATGACATGAATGAAGCTATAGGTATTAAATACCAAAGATGTTCATGGATTTTTCTGAAATTGTCTGCATAAAACACAAACAAAATCGTTGAAATTGACATGAAAATTCATAAAACTTGGTTTTGAAATGTGTACCTACACCAGAGAAAGAATTTCTAAAAAAAAAATGAATTTTAGTTTTCAATTCAACTCAACTGTTTCGGCTTCACTTAATGATTGTCAAATATCACACCCTGTATAATTGTTGTACACAGTTTTTCTAATATCGTCAAATATCAAAATATCAAACTCATACAACACTCACTCATTTTTAACGGAAGTCAGTGATGAGGCTCAATTAGAGACTTTCAGTTATTCGTTTTTATTTTTTTTTAATAAATTCTATTTATTAAATACTTTGATCTAAAGAAATGTTAGTCATGCTATGATTGTGTATAAAAAGCAACTTAACGTACTATAGCTTTTTAGGATATTAGCATGAGACCTTACAAAACTCTCAATTAATTACGGCATAAACAGTAGAACAAAAGAGTCGTGCGCAATTATCTTTTGAGTGCATTTGTAGGAGAAAGTTATTGGGAGCAACTTTATAAATATTTACATTATGTTCACATTGTCATGTTGTATATGTTTGCGACTAATTTGTATATTATATAAACACCCGTAAGCTACTGTTTAGTTCCCATTAAATTATTTTTAAATACTGTGTTATGTGGTCATACTGTTTTTTTTTTTTAATTTCGTATTTATAATAACATTTTATTCGGAGATTAAGCCTTTATTCATCATTAGCCTGTCGCCGTCCACTGCTGGATGAAGGCCTCCCACAAGGCGAGCCAACTATCTCGGTCTTGGGCAGTCCGCACTCATCCGCTGCCCGCTGCAAGCTTTTATTACTGCGAGTAAAAAAATTGTAAACCGTTACTTGATACAGTACTGTCTTAGTGATTGTTATCTTGGTTGTAGTATAAAAAGTACTATATTCAAAATGCAATAGGAAACATTAAAAAAAATGAAGGAAAAAAACGTAGCTTGCTTGATCAAGTCACCGCGATTTTTGCCTCTTTGAGTGCTTGTGGAGGGTGAACCTAGTAAAAGATTTACCCAAGACAGTGACGCGAAGTGTTGAACGCGCGCTTTTCTATATTAGAGGGATCAAAAACCTTCTTATTCCACATCGGACTACATAGTAAGTCAGTTTAACCGGATTCCTTTCTAGGATAGACCTGAGGCCCTGTCAATAAGACCCCGTGACGGAACATCGTGTGGTTTGAGTCGATTTAAGTCTGACCCTTACCCTTACCCTCGGTGATATTAAAAATAAACCTATGTACGTAAGTATGTTCAAATTTCTACTCGACTACAGGTAAATGCCAATAGAGAGGCACAAATTCATAATAATCATTTGTTTTAAACTTAACATAAGCATACTTGATTTTAATTTATGCCCTCCACCTTACTTCAAAGACAAAAGGACCAAGATATTAATTAATTTTAGCTTCCAATTACAATGGGTATCTCTCGAGGGTGTTCATCTACTATCAACTTCGTACAATCAAACTATACTAGTATGTATTGAGCGTAATTGAGATCCTTGTTTGTGGTAGTCTCAAATTTTGGTATACTTTAGTTGAGTAGTTATTGATAGGCATTAATATAACAGAGGCGGTTTGAAATAAATATATTCTCTAAAGTTTTCTTGTAAATATATTTTTTTGTAAAATACTTAATATAAGTAATATTAATAACTACTGTACTATACTGTACTATATTACTGTCTATATTATTGAACTATATTAATAACTAATGATTAGGACCTCTATTGTTTAATATTTTATAAGCCATATACTTCAATGTAGTTAATTGTAATTATCTAAAACCCTTTCAAAACAAATAATAAAACCTTTCCAAACAGATCATAACAGCTCTTATAATTACTATTTATTTAATAAAATTAATTTCAATTTCCCTAAATGTTATCTTAGCACTTTTACGAGCAAATTGAAGCCTAATAATTTACTCTTAACCAAATACAACACAATTAAGGTTTCAGGTCTAAAATTGAATTCAAAATGCTGTTCAATATCCATATTAACAATATTATTAACAAGCCGTGTCTGGTGTCTGTATGAACTACCTTTGTTGTTTTTGCCTTTAGCAATTAGAACGTACAGAGAGTATTTAGGTTGTAAACTTTTGGGGCACGTAGCTCAGGAAGTTTACTTGCAGTTAGAGAAATACCCAATTCACGAAAATTAGTCAAATGTTCATGGTATATCTTCTTCGATCTGCCCTTCAATTTTGTTATGAATAATAGTTTCATTAAAGTTTCGAGATTACCCTAGGCTGAGCCTTAATGTCTTTTCTAAAAAGAAAACTTCCTTATAGTGTACTAACATCCCATCGTCGTCGTAGAAAAACAACGGATTTGAATTTTAGTAATTTTACAGGAGAGCACTTTAAAATTTTCAAATGATGTTTTACGTAACATTTTGACAACGGCTGTTTCTGTTAATAAAATCTGAAAATGTTACTCTGTGTATGAGCTTTGAAAAATGTTTTGTTTTAGTATAAAGTATAATGTTTTTAGTAGACTTATGTGTAAACAAAAATCATCAAAAAAGCAAATCCACCGTTTTTCTACGACTGCGACGATCTAACTGAACTCTAACATATATTATTTTTTCAAAAATGTTCATGTCTATGAATACCTAATCAGAATAAACGTCTTTTGACTAGTTTAATGGTTTTTAATATCTTGATTTATACGTTGAATCGATAAACGGAAGCTAGGCCGCCCCCAGCCAGATGGACTGACGACCTGAGGAAGGTAGCTGGAATGGATTGGATGCGAAAGGCGGACGACCAGGTGCTATGTATAGCCTATGTCCGCTATGGACTGCAATAATTGGATTGAATTGAAACACATTGATATAAGAATTAAATTTAAATTTAAGAATTTTATACCTATTATTTTCATTTTCAATTTCAGTCCTAAAATTCTAAATAATTACAAATTTCAATGACCACGACATAAAAAATTGCCTCAATGGTTTTAATGATAATGATATACGTTATAAGCAGAACTCTATTTCTTGTAAAATATTTACTGATATACTCGTTTTTATTATATCAGGAGCTTATAATAGACTAATACTCCTGTTTATACCTTTGTTTGCTAATTTTTAGACGGCTGCTCATCATACTTTGTTACAAAATATTAGTTTAAAACATGACATTTTTCAATTATTACTTTCAGAATGGTAATAAAAAATGAAGGCATCCAAAGTAAAATTTGAGTCTATGGATTGGATTTTTCTCAATTAATCCTTTCTATTACTTTTATCAAAGTAATCCTGATTTTTTACTTTTTCAACTATCATGTTTTTTTCCATCGAGGCGACTTGTCCAGTCAGACACTTAAAAATTTCGATCATATTATTTTAATTCTATTACAATTTTTTTATCTCCTCTACTAAGTAAAGATACAAGGTTTAGATTTTTCTGCTGAAAAGTTAATATTATTTTAAGTCATTGCGAATTTATCCAATGCTCTTTGTCCTGATTTACAATACGTCCACATATAAGAACTGGGTTTTATTATATAATTATGTATTTACACGGGAATTAACGCGATCACCAAAAGGTATTACATACCTCTGAATTGCCTGACGTTTCGACTAGGTTGCACTGGCAGTGGTCACGACTCACGGGCTGTAATACCTTTTCGTGATCGCATTAATTCCCGTTAAAATAATACATAAAATTATTTCATGGAACGCGAAAGTTTAAAAGTTGGGTTTTATTGTGTTCACTAATCCTAAAGTTAGCCGATATAGGATTGTTTCTAAACTGTTTTAAGCCAGCTTTGTTGTGCCACAAAGTGATACAATTTAAGATTCCAATAAGGTTTCGGTTGAAAGTAATTTTTGATTGATCGTTCTTTTTTATCGTTGAAATGTATTCACGGTTATTTATTCATTTGAACAATAAAGTGATCATAAAAGACTTGAACACTAGCAAGTATTTTAGGTATTGCTAAAGTAGGTTGCTAAAGATACTCAGACTATTTCTCCAATGAAAAAATACCGTTTTAAGAATATTTTTAGGAACCAAGACTGCTTTAAGGAAATTCTGGGTTTAATTGTTTCCTAGACTTTGATCATAGTACTCCGATAAAATATATGAGAGGCCTTTTAAAATGAATGTAACATCAGGAGAAGTGAATCTGTTTCGAGTGTATAGTGCTCGAACCCAATAAGTATGAAATTGTTACTTTCGAGATATTCAATATTTAAGTTTTAAGGACAAAAATAACTTTGTTATTCAAATAATATCATTAAAATGTCTGTTTGAAGTAAAAGTGTATAATTTAAATTAGTGAAAATAAGTATTTTTAAGTTTCTGGGGTGGTCCATCACTACATATTATAAAACAAAGTCCCCCGCCGCGTCTGTCTGTCTATTCACAATAAACTGAAAAACTACTGAACGGATTTTCATGCGGTTTTCACTATTAGTGAAAACCTCATGAATCTATTGATATCTATTGATAGAGTGATTCATGAGGAAGGTTTAGGTATATAATTTGTACCCGTGCGAAGCCGGGGCGGGTTGCTAGTATTTTATTGTCATAAAAAACATAAGTTTCAAAGGGCGCCGATTTATTGGGATTTCCGTCAAAATAATTTTTATTTTTTATTTTATTGGTTTCTGGCATTTCTGGACTTTAGTAGCGCATTCTTACTTTATAGTTCACTGCTCAGACTTATGGCTTCGCTTTGAGAAGAGAAGAAGAGAAACCTGCAGATCTTTTGAGCAGTGATTGTTTGTATTTCCTGCGGTTGCATGATCTGCAATGTTATGTTGATGCTTCGGTAACTGGAATATGCATTTCAGTTTCTTTTGCCTCATTGCATGATACTTGTTTTCGATTGATGATGTTTGTTTGGTTTGTGGTGTCCAGTAATGGTTACTGCGCTGGTTTTGTATCCAGAAGTTCTTTTGATGCTTTGTTATCATAGCTCTTTATCAAAGCTTTCGTGTGTTTTAGACCTGTAGTGTTCTTCCATCTCTTAACTGTCATTGATGTGTATTAGACTTTCATGATTGAATAAGCTCGCTGTTTGGTGATGCCGTAGACTGGTTCCAGTCCATGCTGTTGGTCGTATGCACCATCTTTGGCCAGTTCATTGGCTTTTTCATTACCATTGATACCTGAATAGCCTAGTACCTAACTGATTCTGTTCTATTGTCCCAGTGTGTTCAGGTTTCCTTTACAATTTTGTATTCTCTTTGAGCTAATTTTAAAATCGTTAAGTGTCAATAACGCCGTTTGTGTAAATGTGTTGTTGCCTTATTTTCTTTCAAGGTTCATCTCCATGCATCCCTATTTTGCAAAGAGTTCGGCTTTGACTCTACACATGTAGTCTGAGGGTGAGGTATACGCAGAGGGCATACAACGCTCTGCGCGTACAATATAACAATGCATTCAGGATGCTGGCTGGGCTGCAGCTTTTTTGTAATGCTTCGACGATGTTTGCTGAGGCAAAGATTGACGGCTTTTATGCTATCATCCGAAAGCGAAGTGACTCAATTTTATTTATAACGCGTGACACCTCCCACAGGATCCTGAGCACATTATGTGGCAGGTAGGATTATCCAATGCTGCGTCATTGAATCGGACTTCATACATCCATGAATACATATTATTTACTGCGTGGATGTGGAGTGAAGTTCAACTCCAGATTTTTTTACTAACTTTATTTTATGTTTATCTAAATTTATCTTTACTAACACTATGTACATATATGGATCTCTGTGGTCTGAAATAAAGATTATTATTATTTTCTTTATTAATTTAAATATACAAATAAATTACATTTTTAAAGACATTCCGATGTAAAAAAAATTATTTTGTTAGGTTCCCAGTGACAGAAACCTCCTCACTATGCGGGCCGTATCGAGGAAGACTGCCTTCTGCATCAGGCCCTTAATCCAGCTGGCGAACGTGAGCCTCTGAAGGTGTTGGTCGAGCTTATTAACAATTAACCCTTGGGCCGAAATGACTATTGGCACAACGTTTCTGGAATCCACATCCCACGTGTCTAAGTCAATCTCGTGGGCTAAGTTCAACTATTTTATTTTATTCTGTTTTTCAGAATTTAAGAGATTGTCCTCAAGGGAATGAGGCCACTATATCAGACTTATTGGCAATAATAGTCATATCAGTGATGATAAATCGATCCCAGTACAATGTTGCACGACCATTTTCAAGAACTGGGTCGGGCACATACGAGTAGTAAGGTAACTCGACAGTCACAAGGTTTTATTTAAGAGTAAGTTGCTGATGGACTATCCTGGCCGCTTGGTTAAGCTCAACTGCAATGACAGCTCAAGTTATACTGGCCAATGAAAAACTATGGTCAAAATTCGACCACTAGGCCATCTCTAGTTATTATTATTATTTGACGCTGCACCTGAATTTTGGCCTCTATCCGTAAACGCCACAACCTACATCAAGGCTTATTTTGGTCCCGTTGGGGTACCACCCATGACTACTATTGTTGTCTCTGTGGGATATCTACTGTATACCTTCTCACGAAGTCTCTCTTAACGGTGTTTCCGCTAACAATTTGCTCTGGTTTGTTGGTCTATAACTCTTTTCGTAATCTTTAGTAGAAAAGAGGTCTAAAGGATTTCGGAACGGAGTAGTCAATATGAAGCACACCATGACCTGTGACTCTTGACCTGGTACGGGTTCTTGCGCGTATGCTCGGAACAGTTTCACTAGATGCAGAAGGAGAATTTCAATTCCATATTTCAGAAGTGCAGGGAAAATGCCCTGTGATTTAAAAAGCTCGAAATTTCGAATAACTCATTTAATTTGGCTAGTCCTGAAAATTGCACTGGCCATGTTCAATTCAGAGTTTTGTACACTGTAGATGGGGTCCTTTTCTATACAATCCAGTGGGTGACTCTTAAAAGTTTCAATGTTTCCACTTCCGTGGTCGTGTAGGTGCTGTGTAGTTTTTTAGCAAACATAGGTAGCTATAATTGTTGTTGTTGCGCTTTGTACGTTTGTGCAATATTCTGGCAGAAATGTCTCCATGATGTTCTTTTGGCTTTCCTGATCTGTTTGTTTATTGTGTCAGGGCTCAAGTCGTGTTTTCTTTTCTTTTTGCTCCACCATGTGGTTTTATTTCAACCTTTAGATTTCTGTTACCTCTAACACTAACAATCAGCTCTGAACAGAATATTAATAACAATACTCGCGGACGAATGCAATGCTCATCGCAATCTGTCAATAATAGCGCTGAAAAACTTTTGAAGAAAGTTACTTGATGAATTGAAATAAATACCGTATAAACAAACTTTACTGGCTAGTTTTGAAATACAATCAAAAAATGAAACCCGACAAGTGCGTTTCTTGTGTTGCTTTTGTTTGCTTTCATAAGCTTTTAAATATGTAACCTACTAAATACAAATAGTGGTTATTGCCTTTATGCCGTTAGGTAATTTGAGTTGAACTCATTGAACAGAAATAAATAGCTTTATGAGATTGAGATTTTTAGCAGTTATTGGGTTTGAGCACTATACCCTCGTTGTCCAGACAACTATTTCTGATAGTACTACCTTTATGAGGAATAAATCGAGTGACTAACCCAATATGATTGAATGCCTGAAGTATATATTCTAAACAAATGAATCTTTAACAGCACATTTAGTTGAAAAATCACATTAATTTGTATATAATCACTGGATTGCGTGACTGTCTGTCTGATCACCGTGACGCAAAGTGTCTGGGTGTCTGGGCGATAAGCAAGAAAAACGAGCGATAGCTATCAAACACTGGTGCTATATACATCTAATGGAAGGTTGGCTTGCTGAAGTGGTATATAAATAACAAAAAGTCAAAGCAGAAATATATTTAAATATCGTATTTAATTAAATAAACTTAAACTAACGTATTAAAGAAAACTAAAATATTTAGAAGTATGAATACTAAGATAGTATTCATATTTCTTGAAAATTGTGGTGCTTTAACGTAAACTTTTCAAATGAAAAAGAGGCGAATAAAGATTTAAAAAAAAATACTTCTACTAATCAGCTCAAAAGTTAGATCCACTAAGATCGTGATAAATTAAGTAATTATTTCAGAATAAATAAAAGTGTACACTGTTACTGCCATATCAAATATGAACAACTTTATGGCAAATTTCTATAATATTTTCCACATCACTTTCTGCCAGACATTCTGCATCTAATAAATATGAAAATATTTTACCTATAGTCATTAGTGTAGTGGCTGCATTTATCCAGTCAGATTTTAGGTCTGAGTAGGGTTTTCAATGTGTTGGGACGCTAAAGGTGCAAAGGTTTGAAAAAGAAATATATCAGTAAAAAAGTCAGGTCCAAAAATTTGCGCTATAGCTTTGTATGACCCACTGAAACTTGTCGGAATTACTTGTGAAATATCACACCTATTGTGTAGAAAATACAGATTATTTATAGCGACATGTGGGCACTGCACGGTGCGTTCAGTTTATTTATGAAATGGAGGCAACTGTTGACTAAAGATATATGGTCTTTAATATTTGATAGCGATCGTGGGGTGCTAGAGAAGGCTCATTTATTATTAAAGTTAGCCTTTGGTAAAAATAGAGTCATCCCATTATCGGCTTTTGGTGTCAAAGTTACCAAAGTTATTTAGATTTATGTATTCACGTAGTATACAAAATTATATCAAAAAGATAGTTAAGGTGTAAGATCTACTGTGAAAGGTCAAATACTAAGGTAAGGCACAAACATTATTAAAAAATCCTCACAAACTGTTGCACTGAAATAAAGAAACACGAATGAACAATCAACAAAAAATAAAAAGAACATAATATGTTTTTTTTAATTTTTCGTTGATTGTTCATTCGTTACAAATTATGTAAATTTTCGTGAAATTATATAAAGACCGAGACGTGCAATATTTATCAACAAAACGTACAATTGCAAAAGATATCTTAAAAACTATACGAAAAAGGTTAGAATGATAATGTCTTTAATGACTCAAAAGCAGCTACGACGAAATTGAAACCGAAATTATGAAAGCTTGCGGTGTTTGCCTTTGCTTGAATTAGTGTCTGTATTATAACACGGAGTAAATTTCTTAAACTCAGACCATGTGGGGAACAATGTGAAATTTATGAATGTTACAATTTATTCCATCTGTTCCGAGTGTTATAATTCTTTTTGCTGGGTGTGCGTATATACGCATATATATATATATATAGCATCTTGATTTCTTCTGTATTAGTAACGCAAAATATTTTTTTACAAATTGAACTTATGGAAATCGAGATCTGTTTTCTTTGAGTCTGTTCAAACAAACAAGAATTCAATCAAGTAAATCTATTTTTAGATATAGATTTAGAATGTATAAAGAAATTAACCTAACAGATTTGTCAAAGTATTAAAGAAATGCTTAGTATAGAATTTTTATAGGTTTTTGATCTATAAAAAGACACATTGTAGATGTTAAGTAATTCGTAAAACCACGAGCAACCACCACCATGCCACCATATGAGCAAGAGATATTTTTCGTGCCCTCTTCACTCTTGTCAAAACAAAATGGACTTTCATAACAATGTTCTTACAGATAAAAAGGATTATTACCATTTATTTTCTTTCTAGATTTTTCTTTACAATAGGAACTTTTACATAGAGAGAACTTGAGCTAGGAAAGTATTAAGTTGGTACAACAACTTTACAAAGTAAACTAAGACATAATTTCTGGTCTCCGAGTTCGGAGATTAAGCCAAAACTGTTTATTGAGAAATTAATTGCAACTATGGTGTTTTACAACAGAAGGCCTACTTACTTGATGATAAGTGACTACTGATGATTTAACTTTCTTTCAACTTTATTTAACCTTTTCCATTGAGTTCTGGCAACCAAAACCAGTTATTATATACCATTTTGTTTGTAGCTCTGTTCAGCAATGGTTTTTAGTGTGTGGGTAGAGAGGTACTTCCCGTGCACTCTCCCGTACCGTAGAAGGAGTACCAGGTGCCGGAGAGCACAGGATAATCTACGATCTTAATGAGCGCTGGCCTGGGAGTAATGGAACTTGGCGTGACCGTTACCCTTGCAGAAGCAGACCCGAGGAGGTGACACGACGTGTTCCGCGCGCCTCTATGATCTGGAGGGAGGTAAAGCCTCCCGTACTCCACGGTGTGGTCGCCTGCTGTCAGGGGGCCAAGTTCTACCGGGGTTCTCGGCGGCTTTCTTTTTAAGGTATATTCGGGTCCCCTTCAATAGATCCACGTGACGGACCTGCGTGCGGTTCGTCGGTTTGATTTTGACCACAAAAATCGAAATGAGGTAAGATTTTTGTGATTCCGACTCATACCAAAGACGTTTTAAAGATACCCGATTACAGACGCTCCAATTATCAAGGTTATTCAATACCTTTAATGTGATTCAACGGCTATAAATACAGTGGAGTCAGGAAAAATCTTGATTTCAAAGCTAAACGAAGTAGCTTGTATAAATTCCATCCATACATTACTTGTGTATCACCTCTTTTAAAATAATCATTTTTATTATTTTTTTTGTAAAACAATTTATTTTGCAGGCCTGTTGATCTGGTACGATTCCCATCCAGGACAGATGATTGTGTGATAACCACGATCATTTGTTTTGTGTCTGGGTAAAATTTATCTATAATATATGTATGTAGTTTGATATATATATATTATATAATTATGTTTATCAGCAGTCTGGTTACAATAATACAGGCTCGGCCTAGTTTGGGTAGACGAATTATCTATACTAATATAATAAGCTGTAGAGTTTATTGTTTGATTGTTTGTTTGTTTAAACGTGTTAATCACTGAAACTATCAGTCAGATTTGGGTAATTCTTTGTAATATTTGTCTTGGACATTGAATTCATTGAGGAAGATTATAGGTTATATAACATCACACTTCAACCCTTAGCAGCGGAGCAGTGACCATAAACGGAGGTGAAACTACGGGGAATGGCTAGTTACTTATATTACTCTAAAACTGAAAACAAAAAAGTCATAAGCGTTTATGTAAAGCAAACAAAATGTATATTGTCTATGAGCTTAACAGCATTTCGATTGTATCATTGGACATCATGTTCATTCCAGTTCAGGTAATTCCTCTGATAATAGCCACTATTAGCGCAGAGGAGTCTAATATAGGATAAACTATTGATCGTTTGTGATCGGGGAAGGTCGGCGCTCGTATTTAGATAAAGTTATTCTGATCCTGATCGTCCATGTATATGATAGAAGAAAATGATTAAAAATATTTATACATAGAAGTACATATTCACATATTCAAAACATTTATAAATACTTCGGAGGAGTTCGAAATGCAAAACAATTACGATCATATTATTTATGTACATGGTGTTATCTAGAAAAACATTTAGGCTAGCTTGTACAATGGGTTCTAGAACACAAACATACTGAAATACATACATACATATTAATTAGATAATAAAAATTAATCAAATAAAAATAAATGTTATTGTACACCCATTTCCATTTGCTTACATGAAAATCATAAAGTGCATAATACGTAAAAAAAGGTGGCTTTATTGTTACAAACAATTTCTTACAGGCAACCTTTGAATATAGAACACCCACGAGAAATAGAAGAAATTGTTATTTACTTAGTGCGAAGACGCACCTTAGTGGTGTTCTCACAGATATCGAAAATGGTTAAGTTTGTCTAAAAACTCTACTCCCGGTTCTCCAAAGCGTCATAGCACAAAAAGTTTTTTTATCGCCTGTAACGTGCGCATAATTCCAAATTTTTCAAACATCTATAAGATTAGCCGATCTGATAGACAATCAGATCTGTATTACGCTTTTTTACTACTTTAATGGTATAAAATCATTGTGTTATAATACTAACTCCAAATGATGAGTAAATTATAACAATAAATGTTTTTTATTAGGCGATACTGAAGGCTGCAGTAGAAGTAGTAAAATTTTACTGACCAAAAGAAGCTTAGGGTAAATCAATCTAATCTGTCTCAAACTGTTTAAATAGTATTTAAACACCAATCCGCAGAACACGAGAAGTATTTCATATACAAATTTATTTCATTTTAAAGGGAGATTTCTCTGTGACGCGGCGTGAGGGATTTTGAGTGCACATTGGAAGGCCACAAAGTACGTACAAACTCGTAAAGAGTATCTGTGAAACTCACAAACAATAGTCCTATAAGGAGATTAAACTCGAACATGATAATTATCAAGGCGACTTAACCTAACTGACTTAACTTAACCATCTGTCAAAGTGACCACGAACCGTAAGATCAATTAAAGACGTGTTGTGAAAAAGTTAGTTTATAATCTATACTAATTCTTTTAGTGAAAAATTATTTTAGTGTTGGATAGACCATTTATCCAGCCAGGCTATAGGCTATATAACATCATGCTACAAATAATAGGAGCTAAGCATCAATGAAATATGTTGCCAAAACGGGGAAAATTTACAAACGCGAAAGAAATTGCGCTGATCAGCTAGTCTTTAATAAATTCTACATCTGTGGTTGATATTAAGCACGCATTTTCTTTTCAAAGATCTTTGAAATATTCAGGGGATAAAACCACTGGTACTCATAAACTTAAAAAAATATTAATGCAAATAACGAAACTTTAGTAACGTCACTTGTGCTTTGTCAACCATATCCGGTCCATATCCTCTTTCGACCCCAGACCATAAAACCATACTATGCTATAAGGACTGGTTGTATAGAGGTGCTTGATATGTAGTTATTTAGTTAGTTCAAAATTGATGTAGTGAAGTGAAATACACACCGCATTTGCATAGATAGCATTTTCAGTAGACAGTTTTGAAATATCGCAAAAAAATAAGACACCGCGGATATAGGCGTGAATTCAAAATAACTGTCTGCTCAATAGTGTAGACGCAAGGCTGGTGGTACAACGGGGTTGCATAAAATATGATCATTATCATTTTCACTGCCAGACGTCATTGCTATTAAATGTTTAATTGTTCTAGCTTGGCAACATTGGTTTTGTAATACAGCTAATATGTCAAATATAGTTTGAGAAACCCTTTCCTTTCTTACGGCGATAATTGAACATACTGTGAAGTATTAAGTACTTGCAGAATGAATTATTCAAAATATTATAACCCGTATTTTTTACGACATACGAAAGTGGTCCTTCGAGCCGGATTTTGCTATCCTTGTTTGTTTGTTACCAGTAGACATCGATGGCGAAGAAAATTTAGAAACCTAAATCTACGAGTGCTTAGTCTATTGGGTTTTAATATCATGTATGATAACTCTTATATTGATTTTATACTTTTGTAAATAATTTACTTCATATGTACCTATGTATTTCGATATGCTAAAATGATCTAAATATAAACTTTATCTGTTACTCCCAATTATGGCAATATACGCACGTATTAATTTATTAATGGCAATGAGTCCCACAATTTCCATTAATCGTTCCAGTGAAGCGTGCATATAACAACATTATCTTTCACGTTTGATTAGACTTTGAAATTCTGAGAAACATGTGTGTAAACATTTTCAGCTTATGAAGATTAATTTATAGGAGCTTTGTATATGAAATTAAACGCCTTAAAGTCATACTCATGACAAGGATCAATTCTTATTCAACACATGCCATCTTTAAATTAATTTTGTTTTTTTAATAATAATTTAAAATTAATAAAAGTTATTATAATCTAGTTGGTGAGCGTGACTGCGTCTACGTACAATAAGTACTTCGGGTGGTCTATTTTTTATACGTATAAATAACTCAAAGGCAAATACTTAATGTACAATAAAACTTATAATGTAATGCATTTTTTGTAGGTTTGATACTGTTGAGCCTGCTACATGTGGTGGGATTTTTTATTTTTTTATAAATATACATCTTTTTTTTTTGACGTTTGATATCCTTCGAAGCGGTGACTCTCCTAACCGGTTCTGCCCCATGGGACCTAGAGGCGAAAGCCCTTTCGTCTTTATACCTATGGCGTAAGAAGGCACTAGAGCGAGACTTGAGACCAGCTCCTCATGAAATCGAGTCGCAACGGTCCCAGCTTCGCCAGGTCCTAATGGCTACGACGCCACAATTGTGGCGGTAAGACCCACCTTAGAGGATTGGCTGGAGAGGCAATATGACAGCTTCTCCTACAGGTTGACGCAGGTACTCACTGGAGACGGCTGCTTTGATAAGTACCTGTGTCGTATAGGCCGGGAGTCAACGCCTCTATGCCTATGATGTCGCGAGGACACACTCCACACTCTAGTGGAGTGCTCAACGTAGACGCAATAGCGGTACGACCACGTAACGGCTATTGGTGTAGGTAGCCTCTCGCTAGAGACCATGGTTCTGTCCATAGTCCAAAGTGAGAGTGCGTGGAATTGCACCGTCTCATTATGCGAGAAGGTGATGTTGGCATAAGGGGCGGCGGAACGAGAACGGGAGAGGACAAGCACTCTCCTATCCTGCAGAAGCCGCACCAATGTACTGCCCACGAGAGCGCATGAGAGCGCAGAATGACCTCCGACCTCCATGAGCGCGCTGGCCTGTGGGGTCGGGGTGACCGTTGCCCTTGCAGAAGCAGGCCCGAGACGGTGGCGCGACGTGTTCCACGCGCGCCTCTCCGATCTAGAGGGACACCCCTCAAGGCCCCCCGTACTCTACGGTGTGATCGCCTGCTGTCAGGCGGCCATGGTCTGCAGGGGTTCCCGGAGGATTTCTGGTTCCCTGCAATAAACCCATTTGCGACGGAACACCGTGTGGTTTTATTCCGGCATAGTACTTCACCGTTAGCTTTGGTGAGGTGATGACCCATAGGGGTTTCTACACGACAAAAAAAAATGTATTGTAATAAGCGCCGTAAAAACCGTTAAAAATCTAAATTGCCTTGTCACCTTGAGATGTTTGTAGGTCCCAAAGGAATAGAAGTAATATTGAGCGATTTTAAACAGACGTCCCTCGATATTATAATATTGAATGTTAGTTTAGGCACTGGAGTTGACGGAGGCTGCGTAATGTGTTATTTTGAAAAGAATAATAGGGTAGGACTGATATTGAGTGCCATCGATCTAAGCTATTTATATACCTTGTTTTGATTATATATGTTTTAATGACCAATGGAAAAAAAAGTGTTTCACAATTTTTATGAAAAAGAACAGATGTTACGAATTGTTGCAGGATACGTTGTCGTTCCCTGAATATAGTGATTTGTGTCGTGTGTGTGTGAAAGGTAGAATGTGAGAGAGAGAGAGAAAATAAGAGGGAAATGAAGTATTTAAGCGTGGGAGGTAGACTTAACGAATACAAAATGTGCAGGATTGATCCCGTTGCTTAAAATAAACATTTTCTAAGTTAAGAGACTTTTCAGTTACTGATACACAATCTAAAAATTGGATATTAAAACTGGTTTTTGCTATAGATTGGAGGATGTATTTTTTACCATATACTATATTATTGAGGACGGACAAATGCCGACGGCATTCAAACGTTTATATACAAGGTGATGACCTTGTATATAAACGTTTGAATGTTAAACTGAAGAAATATAAATGTGAGCCCTTATTTTAACCTTTGATTATTATAGATATTAAAATATTTTTTTTAAAAGAACAAAAAAACTTTAATATATTTTTTTTAAATAATGGCTGCTAGTGAGTTTGTAGAGCACACTTTGATTAACTAATTATTAAATTAACTTATAGAAATACATCTAAGGATAACATAAAAATATTTGTAATATATAAAGCTTGGTGGAATGTATCCCATTAAAAACAAAACAAATCAGATTTAATTTTCACTTAAATCAGTTGAGTAGTATTTTGCCTAATAATTATAATAACAGACGCTTTTAAGAATTTAGATCAAGTGTGACGCAAAATTGTTAAAGCAGACTATATCCGTTAAAATAATTAGAGTAAAAAGCTCTGGGTGCACAACCCGCCCCACAACTACAACTGCGAACTATTCAAAATATCTGCTACATATTTCATGAGCTCCACATCCGAATTCTCACTACGCTCCAACACTCGGCTTATTATAAAGATCTACATTCTCACCGCAGACTACTATTGAAATACTTTTCGCATCTTTAAAATATGAAGTTCCTTTCAATATTTAACACTGTTCGCAATTTTTATTAACTCCAGACATTAATAAATAAGTTTTTTCCTACCACCTCCACCATTTTACTTAAAGGTTCTCTGGATAAGATAATCTATCGATATCGTAACGATATCTAGTCAATGAGGATTTCATACAAATTTGTCTAATTATTTAAATCCGACAAAACATCAACATCATCAATAAACTTGCCACAAATGTCAGCTGTTTATTGCAATGGTTAAATTATTCTGTACAGTGATAAACTTAAAATTTAGAGCCTCTAAGCCCTACTAGCGGCTCCATGGGTCCAGACATATGAAAGTTTAGTCTTAAACTGATTGCAAAAGCATGTTCTCTTACTCTCGGTTCTGTCTGGGTACTCAGTTATTCTTTTGATCTTTGATTAGGCTGACAGGCATCTAGATTTTACTGAACAAACTAAACCGGTACTACAACGTTTGTAACATATTCATATTTGGATAGCATAAATTTAATCACGTCTCAAAGTATCTTTGTAAGCAAAAATGGCCTAAACCCTTTGCGTGGCATGTTTATATCCTTTCTCTTTGTACAGTACAAAAATGTTGTATGTATACATGGGATTTTAAAATCATGAGAAAATCTGAAGCTGTACTACGTTTGTAAGTTTTTAAAATATCTTACGCGTGCCAATAGGACAAGCCAAAATCTAGCAAATGTTGATAAACTAGATGAAGGATTGATACTTGTATGTATGTGGAGCATGTATTGTACATATTGTTTGTTTATTTGTGTTTATTGATTGTACATAAGCAGGTGTTACCGTCGTTATTGATAGTTGACCTTAGGACACATACCTTTATTAAAAGAATTCTGGAAAGAAAAATCCTACTCCACTGAGTCATGATGCTGTGTTTTCTGTATACCTACGAGTATATTAGTGGTTGTAGAATTTACAACATTGCCAACCTCCATCAATTCTCACTAAAACATGTTAATTTTTTCAGCTGAGTCTGACTTTCATTTTTGTTTTGGACCGTCTGTATAGTTGAAAAACACTTACGCCTTTATAGAAGTCGTATTCGCAAAAGTCGCTCTTTTGATCAAAATAACTTATTGTTGAAATAAGTATATTAAAAACTTAAAATCAACTACGACAAATGTTTGTTTGTAGATAATAAAATATTTATTAGTCATTAGCATATCATATAGATAGACTTACTTGCTTTGGGCTTGTTTATATAAAAAATAATTGGTTTGTAAATAGCAATAAAAACACAAGTATGGCCCACAAAAATTATCCTTTCGGTTTCTTTTAAGTTCTTGAGTCGTGTCTAACTTTAGCCGAATATTTTATTTGTTAAGTTTTCTAATATAATCCTTGGGCTAAGTCCTAAAACAACTTCTCAGATAAATTTATACTGATTTATCTAATTACACTGGCTTTGTTTATAACCTAATAAATTGTGTAGTATTAGTAATTTAGTAGACAACGGCTTGTAATAATGCTTTGCGAGATTTTCGTTAACGGTGACATCGTAAAGATTAAAGTTGGAATCTGTAATATCAAGGGTATTATATTAATTCTGTTTAATGTTATATAAATTTATTTTATAGAGATTCCTTTGTAAATAATCGCTTGATTAATTTGCAAATAAAATGTACAATTGCTCAATGTCATCACGTAAATATTAAAAGCAGTTGGTCGAGCTCTATTATACCAAAATGATTTTTTAATGACCTTATCTAGTAAAATAAGTAGGTATTTTGAATATTTCTAGTGTCTTACGTATATTGTTAATGGTCGGGTAGCACTAGGTACTCAAAACAATCCCCGGGATAGGGCTTGGTCCCCGGGATAGGGCTTGGATAGGCGCGGTGTCAATCCGGGGGGGACCTGAAATAACATGGTCCGGGTCCTCCCCCAAGCAGGGTGCCTGAGACCGGCTGTCGGGGTGGGTTTTAGTGGAAACACCACATACTCCTGGCTCCTACGTCCCCGAGGAGCCGGAGATCCGAAGGGATTTTACACCCCATCAACAAAAAAAAAAGTTACTCATAACAATAACCAAACGTATGTTGTTCTTTAATGATATTGATTCGCGTCAGTTCTTAATGTAATTCCTCAATGAGGCTTCAATGACAAAGATCTCCATATTTCATCTCGCTTTTCTGTAGCTCTATATTGTATGCCAAATGTATGTTCAGAACGTCTCCTACTTTAACATTTCATCCGCAAACCTTATCGTGATTCGGGGCACTTTTGCTGTGAAACAGAATTTTTCCTTTGGTAAATTCTAGGAGCACCAGGTGTACATGTGATTCCTTTTATATTACCCAACATTTTTGCAGCACATGTGTATATATGGAAGTAGTATGCGTGAACTTTGACGCCAACTACTAATATGTACTATGTGAGACGAGGAAATCATATTTACATATTATTGAAGCCTTGAAGTCAAAGCTCTTGCTTGCGTAAGCATATTATGAATTTGGGAAGATTATTGAGTTTTGGGCTCTGTAACACGAACGTTGGGGAAATTTGTTGGCACAAATATAGGGAATCAAATTTTTGTGTTACTCGACTGACATCGTCAAGTGGGCTATGGTGCTTATTATTAACAAAAACCCAGAACTTATGTGCTCTACGTAAGAACTATGGTGGCATTCGTCCGATTGCTGTAGGGTGTACCTGGCGGCGTATGGTGGCCAAAATTTGCTGCAAATATTACAGCGCTGAACTTGCAGCAAAATTCCAGCCAGTGCAACTTGGCTTTGGTTCAAAAGGTGGTTGTGAGGCTGCCATACACGCCCTTTCCACGTACCTTGGCAGTAACGAAGGGGAGGTAATCTTGAAGGTTGACCTGAGAAATGCCTTCAATTCTGTTAATAGGGACACTCTTTTGACCCAAGCAAAATTGGAAACCCCTAAAATTTATAAATTTCTTTGGCAATGTTATATATCATATTATTATGTTAGATATCCTACAAAATTAGTATACAAGGACAATCTTTTGAAATCGGCCGCTGGATGTCAGCAGGGTGACCCTCTGGGACCAGTTATCTTCAGTTTAGCGATACACCCCATTACTAAGGAGATAAAATCAAAATTCAACATTTGGTACCTTGATGACGGAACCCTAGGAGAGGAAGTAGAGACAGTTTTACAAGATTTAACTTTCATAAAAAATAAATTTAAATCCATAGGCTTAGAACTAAATTCTGACAAATGCGAAATTTTTATTTGTGACAAAACAGACAGACACTCGACTGTACAGAAATTCAATTCATTGTCACCTAACATTAAAGTTTTAGAAAAAAACGTCTCTCCGCCTTCTTGGGTCCCCGGTCTTGGAAGATGGTTTTCAATCTTTCATAGAAGACAAAATTAAAAATTTTGGTGATTTTTCGGATCGTTTACTTAAAATTAATGTCCATTTGGCTTTTACTATACTCCGTTTTTGTCTTTTCATACCAAAATTTACTCATGCCCTTCGATCATCGCAACTTTGGAAACATTTAACACTTTTAGAAAAAATTGACAAAATTATTCAAAACACCCTTAGCAAAATTTTAAATGTGGCTTTGAACGACCGAGGCTGGCTCCAAGCATCCTTACCAGTTCGTTTGGGTGGTCTTGGCGTTCGCAAAATTTCAGATGTCAGCCTTCCAGCATTTTTGTCTTCGGTCCATGGCACAGAAGAGTTAACCAGGAAAATTCTAACAAACACACTGGTTAATTCTGAAGTATCCTGCAAGACCGATGCCATAAATGCTTGGCAGATAGCTTGTCCCAATACTCTTTTACCAGTTAATCCATTCTCTCAGAGGCAATGGCACGCGCCGTTATGCACCTTAAGAAGGAATTATTTAATTGACACCGCATCCAATGTTGCAGAGCGCGCTCGTTTGTTGGCTGTGGGAGAATGGGAATCAGGCCTATGGATTCAGACACTTCCATCGCCCAACATAGGCACCTTGTTGGACGATAACACATTCCGCCTTGCCACTTGCCTTCGTTTAGGAGCTCCTTGTGTTTCTCCGCATCTTTGTCACTGTGGAGAAGCTGTCGACAGTCTCGGACACCATGGCTTTTCTTGTAGCAGAAGCGCAGGCCGTATATCTCAACATGCCAATCTTAATGACATAATCCGTCGTGCTCTTGTCACCGCCGGCGTGCCAGCCGTACGTGAACCTAGTGGTCTGGTACGAGACGATGGGAAGAGACCAGATGGTATGTCGTTACTGCCATGGAAGATGGGTAGGCCTTTGGTGTGGGACGCAACCTGCGTTGACACCCTCGCGGCATCACATCTTCCAAGTACAGCTGGTTGTGCTGGCGCTGCTGCTGCATCAGCAGAAAGCCTCAAACGGCGTAAATACAATAATTTAGTTGGTAACTATGTTTTTGAGCCGTTTGGGGTCGAAACGCTTGGGTCATGGGGTCCGAGTGCTCGTTCCGTTTATAAGGAATTAGCTAAGCGACCGATCGAAACTTCTCGTGACCAGAAGGCGGGCCTTTTTCTTGCACAGAGAATTAGCATTGCCATTCAACGTGGCAATGCTGCCAGCCTTCTGGGAACACTGCCAGTAGGCGACGATGTGGAGGAATTTGACGACGCATGATGACGCATGCATGTAAATAGCCCATATACAGTTCTTTTTCTTTTTTTATTAGTTTTAATGTGTAAGTTGTATATTGTTATCTGTATGTAGGTGAAAATATAGATTAAGAACAGAATAATTGATCATCATTTTTATTGTGTACCTACAGTTGAGGGCATGATATAACTCGTAATTGAAAATAACACGCAATTTCGATTAATTCGATTTATACCTGACCACAGAAACTAGGATATCAAAGAAAAATTTAACAAAATATATGTCCGATATGTCCATTTTTGTTGTATTTTAATCTACATATCTAGTACAAAATTACGCTTAATACAACTAAATAAACCAGGAAAAATCAGGAAAAGAACTATTTGTACTTACCTCAGGCCTGGTACATCATCTAGCTGCCCACCATCAGGTTGCTGCCAGGCAATCTGCGGTGAGGGAAACCCGTGAGCTGCGCATGAGACCCTGGCGCCTGTTGTGTTGGAGAACACCAACCGTGGAGGCGGCTCCATCAAGAATACCGGTCCGTGCTCTTGGCCCTCACCACCTGAACAAAATACATAATTAATAAATATTTCGGATGCAGTTTTTACTTTTTATGTAAGGCATGACTATGTACCTACGTTTCAGTCAGTTTATTGACAGTACATAATTTATTTAAAAGGCATAAAAATATATAACACAGACGGCAAGTTGCGACTGATCTTGCTAGTGTCTATAGAGTCCCAAATGTCGAGTGCTCTGACAGTAATCATCAGCAGAATAAAAACAACTTTAATATAATTGTACGTGTAATTAGTATAATATCAGCTTTATGCTTCACCAGGGGTATTTTTATAGTTTACTAGTCTTGTAATTTTTTTTCATAGAAACTTGAAATACCCAAACCAAAAACAGACCGACAAATGATTGAAGTCCAAAAATAGCGCACGTGGGTGTACATCTATGCTACCGATTTGCGCCTCCGGTGATTCACTGAAGGTCTCTATCGATATATGCTTATGAAAACTTGTGATTATTTCTATAAATAAAGATATCGCAATACTCGAAGCCTTAAAAGAATATTCTTGTTTGAAAGTGCTCCAGTTACAATACATGTATACGAGGGTATGATATCATTTTACCTGAGTATTTTTGTATTTCACAAATAGCAGTTTTTTTTTTGCTTTAGTATTATGTTAGGTTGATGCAGTAAAATATATATCTATACCTGTTTGCTAATATAAATGCAAACATTATTTGGGGCATAGCTTATTTCGTCATATTAAGAAGCCATTGGGCCAGTTGTAAAACGTGCAGTATAATTTAACGTATTCTATAGATAATATATAATAAAAGTGTGGTTCGTTTTAAGACCTAATTGTTTAATCATCTTTGTTTTGACTTGTAATTCTTACAATGTTCTATGTTATAATGTTCTTCAAATCGTAACATGTCAAAAGCTGTTCAAATTACAGTGCAGCTGTAACAATATACCTAACGACAACAACTAACTTGAGGCAATCAACATAATATGTTCGGGCTGTTCTTGTTTGCACAAAGCTATTTGCCCTCGGATCTGGACCACCCAATCACTGGCCTGAGGTCTAGAACAACTACTAATTGATTATTCTAGGAGAGTTCGCAACAATGTCTTTGTGTGCTGTTTGTAATTTCTTTACCAGTTCCACAAAGCAGAGTCGAAGTGGATCACAAAATCAATTACCATATTTTGAGACTTCATTGATGTTATAATGTATTTTTTACTGGATTGATAACCATTTCACATTCAAAATATATACATACGTGGATTACGGTTTTGTAGCAGGCATATTAATCATAGAACTATTCAAATATAGAAACTAATCCAAAAATGGATAATTTAATAATGAAAAAGCGATTTTTTTTTTGTTTTAAAAATAGATCTTTACCGATACTTTTAGATGTACGATGCGTTTGATAAATCCTGTCAATTCATGTTTTGTTTTTGAAAGTTACAAATTCTAAGAACCATTTCTTCAACTTCTGACAATACCAACAAACATATTAAAGAAAACAATTACTTTTGTGTTATTGTTTTAATAGCCGTAAACATCTGATTACGTACAGAAAAACATGAACGTGAGCGGAGTCGAATTCCAAACAAAGAATTCTCCAGCAACAAAATAATATATTACTGAGTTATACTTATAACCAAACCCAGAGGGCGTTTCCTCGGTTCTCTGGGTTTAGCCGAGATTTGTCAAATTAGACAGTGGGTTAACTGCCTTAACCAGGTTACCGCAGAGAGACAGACGGCCCGCTTGATATGTATAATGCGCGATTTGAATTTCAAACTCCATTCTGCCGTAAACTGGATTCAACTAGCGTTGCCACAATGTTATGTTGAAATTAACATAATAATGTCATATGGCTAGATTTGGATTACAGGGAGTAAATTCGATTATTGTTTCTTAGACCTTTAGTTTTCAGCAATGGTGGTAGAATGTTCTCACAGTGTAATATAGGCTGGAGCATGTAGATACGTAATTATTGAAAGAAAGTTTACAATTGAAATTTGCGACACAGTTTTAAATAAAATGATGTTTACATACTTACGGGAATTAGCGCGAACCTGTGATTTAATTGCCGTATGTAGTATAATATATAATAAAAAATAAAGTATAATTATGTAATTTCTGCAATTATTTTCAATTTTTATCGAGATGGATATAAATTTGGGGCAGCCCTTTACCATAGGCAAACTTTGCTGAACTTGTTATAAAAATAGTAAGATCGCATATCGTCATTGAGCAAACAGGTCATATACTGATTGCCTTTTCAGTGTTTGAAAGCTTTAAAAGCTAAAAATTCATAAATTAAAGTTGCAAGAGTGTAACACAACAATAAAACAAAAGAGATAAATCCACGATGACCAACGTATAAACGAAAACAAACGTACAGGACACATTTGCGGTTACAATTTCACGTAACAAAAAATGTGAGCCACCTCGTCCTCCCCCTATATTTGACTGCAAATAAATATGCAATTTCCAAGGCGACGTGGCTAAATTCACGAACGATATGCCGAAGCCGAATAGTACAATTTTGTTTCTTAGAATAATGTATTAGGGTACACCTGTTACAAATGTTCTTATAAATATATATATATACATATCATACAGATACATTTATAGCTTATATCGCTAATAGCTAAGAAACACTATCAGCTACAGAACAAAGAAGATTAAGAAAGACGTCATCAACTAATCTAACTTTATATAATCAAATAATCTAACTTTATATAATCAAATAATCTAACTTTATGATACCAATAGTGAATTTTTGAAAATGGCAATAATACTGTAATGTCAAAGTCAGAAACGTCATCTTCAAATCCTGTCAGAACACCGATGACCAAATGTTATCTAATGTCGCAAAATTGTGGTAACTCCACAAAGCCACAAACCAAAAGTTGAAGTTAAGTTATCTAACGTCAAACAATCAAGTAATGAAGTAATGAAGCATATAGCAGTAGTAGTTCATAAAAAGAAGTATAGTTAGTAGTTATAAATTACGTAAAAAATATTACCATAGAAATGCTTTTCACAATGAACTGATGTGCCTAAATTTAAAAATGTTCCCCGCCAAACAGTTCCTAGTAAATATTCTAGTAACTATACTGTAAGAATGTCGCATCTTTGCTAGGAATGCTGCGTACACAAAAACTTTATCAAAACCAAACTATGAATTGTACACACAGATAGATAGATATATTTAATTGCACACCAAATATCACAGAAGCCGTCATTTAGATACAATAGTCTGTTATAGTGTTACAATGGGAGGTCTTATCTCTTACAGACAACCTTCAATGGATTATATATAAGGGTATACTAAAAAGGTAATGCGTAGATTGTGGTGCACAACTACAAGGAGACTATGGATGTTTTACTGCCAAACAGTCATATTATTTACTAAACTAGGACAAAAAATACGTTTTATAGTTGGAAACACTGTTGGAGACACGTCTATACACTTATCGCCTTACGTTTACATATTATATGTTTCTATTACATACATATAAAGTTAAATATATAAGTATAAATAAACTACATAAATACATCCATAGCATCTATACTAATATTATAAAACTGAAGAGTTTGTTTGTTTATTTGGTTGAACGCGCTAATCTCAGGAACTACTGGTTTGAATTGAAAAAATATTTTAATGTTGGATAGCCCATTTGTTGAGGAAGCCTATAAGCTATATAACCTTACGCTACAACCAATACCAGCGGAGCAACAATGAAAAACGTTGTAAAAACGGAGAAAATTTACCAATACGAGCGAAGTTGGGTGGGTGAGCTACTGAAATATATAAATAATCACAAGTACGGACACATACGTACACTCATATACATACATACATAACAAAAGTACACATTATTTATTCCGGAAATAAATGCTTTTATTTCAAACACTTACTATGTATTCATTCAAACTAAACCATGTTATACAGAACATCGTACTATTTACATGATTATCTATCCAATTAAAACATTGATTAAAGTAGTTTTCACGTGATGGAACTTGCAGGTTTCTGAAGATATCCACGAAACATAGAGAATTAAATAGCAACATTACAGTATGTTTGTGCCTGAGTGGATTGATTTGACTTACGATCGAGCATTGCGTAATTTAGATTATTTACTTACGTCTTTGTTTCAATTTTCTTTTTCGTCTTACCGTAAACTCTCTAGACTTCAGAGTTTGAAGAGGTCTTGAATAAGAAATACAAGATGGGAATAATTGCCTCTTTATTCCTTTTTTCTCACTTTTACACGGATCAAATTTCCACAAAATAAATATTAATTAATCGGAACATAGCGTTACCATGAACAAACACTCGACCTTCTAGTAGAAGTTATATCTATGAATTTCTAAGTGTTGCAACAAATATGTGGTGTTAATGGTCATCGGGGAGACTGCAATAAGATAATAGGCTATTACGCTGGAATGTTTCCGTTGAAGTGAGACACGTGCGATGCTGAGGATGGGGGCTCATCGAAGAAATTGATGGAGTCCAAAGATAAAGTACAGGTGGTTTTACGAGGTAGTGGCGTGTCGACGCGAGTGGTAAGGAGCCGAAATTAAATCATGTAAGTTTCAACATACAAAACTGGAACGACGTGGTGAGTCCTTAGTATTTTATTTATATTAAACTTATATTAAGAATGTATTAGAGGCCAAGGCACACTTTTGACAATTAGATTTAAAAAAAAAACCTGTAACGTAAGAGTCTTATGCCACTTGCCACATTACTTAACGCATTTTAGTTAAATACATTCATTTAAGTTTATTCTTTCCTGTATTAGTTAAGGTGCAAGAACCATAATGTTAGAAAAAAACCGTAATGTAACACTAGAAAATCGTATCGTGGACGCGGATGCACTGTTTAGCCAGGAGAAATGGCTATAATCCACGAAACATTACATTGAATACATACAAGAGAAATTTATACTAGGCGTTAGCCCTACATAAATTTTTCAACCAAATATTTCGTTTGACAAACAAACGTTGCCAAGTGCATTTCTGCCACTGACAAACACTGTACAAAGTTTGAGCTTTTAATACTCTTTATCTTGTCCGTGTCACAGCTCTGATCAGTTTTGCGGGAATTCGTGTAATTTCGCTTTGTGTATGTTGCACTCTGCCACACAAATAACCTACATAGAATCTTCAGATTGTTTAATTTTATCTGGAAAAACATCCAAGGAATGGTTTTAGAAATATTTTTACTATACAGTTATTTTCACTCTTACTTAAATTAAATAGCACAATTTTGTAATTTCCGTGATTAAGTTATCATTAGTTAAAGCTGAATCAAAGCTGTCTATTTATTATAAGCCTCTGCAATTCATGCTTTATTCGGAGACTTTAGAAGAAATTTCTAGGTGTTGTTTTGTCGTTAATTATTTACATGATGCTGTTTTATTTAGTTAACGAAGGTTGGGCGGTATGCATACATATTATGTATATAATTTGACTCTGTCCGATAGGATTCCAAACTATACACAGTGGCAGTTGAAATGTCCTCCTACGTAGCATCCGCCTCTTCGTCCGGGTGTTTCGAGGTCTTGCTGTGCACCTGTATGACCTTCAATGCTGCTGGACATGCTTTCCATCTTAATGAAGTTGTTAATGAGAAGCCTTCTGATCTGTAAACGTAAGGTTTACACTGTATGGTAAATGAGCAAGTTTGACGACTCGAACTTCCCAGCAACAGCCAGTTCGAGTAACAGGTATCCAACTTTGACCTACTGTAATAACCTTATCCTTCCATTGCCGTCCTTTCTTACCTATCTTTCTCTTCCAATATACTCCCAACTTGCACAAATTATACTGGCAAAACTATAATTTGGTGTTGTGTCTTTAATGTCTCTGCCTACACTTGATACAGGGTATGTAAATGAGTACTGCAAGACATACATTTATATTTTTGTAATGACTTCAATTACTAACCCCAGATACATAATATATGTTATTTAGAGTGATATAAATGCTTAAACCCCAGTTTTTTATTTTAACAATTAAAATAATGGTTGACATTATTTTATAAAAAGTTTTAATAAACCAAAACTTATAATGTACTCTTTGTAAAAGCTAATGCAGTCTATGAGTAATTACAGGCACAGAAATGGGATAAGGGACACAGTACCTTTGGGACTCTTTGGAGCTGAACACAAAAAACTTTATAAAACGTAAAGTGAAACTAGCCATATTTCAAGAGCTCCTTTGAAATTTTAGATAAGTAGGTAGTGAAAAGGTCTAACTGTAAACCGAGATCGACAATGTACTTAATTTAAATGTTTACTAAATAATCGTTTTGTGAAAACACTAAAGGAAATTCAGTTATTGAAAAATTTAAGTAGTTCGATTTCAACGTACGATTTCGCTAGTGTTATAAAAATTGCATTTAGTTTTAAAATACCACCTAACTTGTTTTCAACAATTTGTTGTAAAACAAATGATTGTAATTTTTTATATGTATATGTATATGTATATGACAATGAAACACATTTAAATCACTGAAAGTTACAAAAAGAATTTACAACAAAAAAATACCTATCCGTTTAAAAGTTCCAGGTGTTTTTATTTTTAGTTTATTAGGGAAACAAACAGATACAACTAGAACAATAATAATATACAAGTAGTTTAAACATTATCCTAAACAGTTTCCACAAATTATTTTTCATTTAGCGCCAAACAAAAAGTGATAAAAATATAATACAAGAAAATTAATGAGTTTGGTCATTTTTAGCTATAAACTTTCTAAATACAAATATATTATGTAAAATGAGATTCCAGTAAATTAGTTTAACAACTTATACAATAAATATATAAAAACAAAAAGAAAAAAATACCTCCGTTTCTTAAAAGCTGGTGGAATGTGTAAAGTTAAAGATTCTAAATCGTACATATTTTTACATTTAGAATTTTTCATATAATAATCACTACATATTATAAAACAAAGTCCCCCGCCGCATCTGTCTGTTTGTCTATTCGCGATAAACGGAAAAACTACTGAACGGATTTCCATGCGGTTTTCACTAATAGACAGAGTGATTCATGAGGAAGGTTTAGGTGTATAATTTGTTCCTGTGTGAAGCCGGGTCGGGTTGCTAGTAATAAAATAAAATACAAAAAAAATCAATATCATCATCATCATCTTCCTGTATTGTTCCCAATTTTATTTGGGGTCGGCCCAATGTGTAATATTGCAAAAGGTTTTGGCTAGCTTCTTTTATGACCGGCCGCCTGCCTGACACCAACCCTCCTTGGAAAAGTAATCGTTTTCAGACGGGACAAAGGGAGTAAGTAAATTGGGGTAAGGAAAACGGATAGAGCGAGGGAGCTTAGGTAAGAGATACCGCGAGTCTCGGATGGGAAAACGGACGGACTGAAACTGCAGTAACTCGCAGAGGCTGGGGTCACGTACCCGTACGTCCGTTCTGCGATAAGAGTAGATAGGTTACAAACCTGTGCCAGAGGGTTACTGGTATCCTCCGTGCATTACATCGCTTAAAACAATTTCTTGCCGTGAAAACCAAGACAATGCTCATGCAAACTCTTATATTCATAATTATCGATTATGGTGATGCGTGCTATTATGACCTGAATCCAGATTTTCTCCATAAATTAGACCGTTTTCTTAATAACTGTGTTAGATTTATATTTACTCTTTGTAAATATGACCGTGTGTCCTCTTTCCGTTCTCCCTCCTCCTCTCATCCTATTTACCATCCTTAGTACCCCATCTTCCCCAACGTATTTAACAAGACTATCATAGGCTACGGTAATTGCTTACCATCAGGCGGGCCGTTTGCTTGTTTTCATTGCTACTCCTCACGTCGGTCACAGTACAAGATGTAAGAAAACTAATTTTAGAAAATCATTGTATATACAACTCCATGGAACTAATCTTAATATGGGTTACAAGACGACACGGGATAAGATAAAAAAAGTTTCCGAATGACATAATTCTAAAATTATGATTATGGAAAAGTGGAAAAATAATATCACTAATAACATAAACGAAGAAAGCAGTAAAAAGAAAAGAATCGCGGTAGATATGAAACAAATGGATTATTATGACAGCGGTGAGTACACTCTCTCGGATTACTTTTTTGGCTTAATCATATTGATGTTTGTAGGAAGGAGGACGGCGCAGTAAATAATAGGCCTTGGGTAAACAGACTCAGTACGATTGCTTGAAAGTTAATTTAATACTAATACAAGATAGTAGGATTAGGATTACCGGTTGGTAATAGACTGAACCGTTGCTCGTTTTTTATTGAAAGAGAAAATAGTATTACTTATTTTGGAGTTGTTGGCCTAATTAAAAAAGTTGTACCACCAGCTTGTACCAGTTTATAGAAACGTAGCCTTTTAGGTTGTATTCTACCACCTTTACCATGGCGAGTGTTCCGAAGAGCTCTTTCAATTGATCCCACCCTGCCCTTTGCTATCCAGAGCTACACGTGGCAGGCTGAGGTGTTACAGTGCAAACAACCCCAACGAGAACTAAACTTTTTTCAGCACCTCCTTTCTTTGCCGTGCTATTAAAATGTGGAATTAATTGCCAGCAGAAGTGTTCCCTTCAACCCCGGGTCCCTACGCGGTGCGTGAAAAAGCGTCACTCGAGGCTGTCAAATTGTGGACAATTTTACGATCATCCGTATCTATAATGGTGTTCGTCAATTTTTGGACGTAATCTAGCTTTCCATCAGGCGGATTTTACTAAATATAATTTAATAAATAATATAAATTATTTTACTAAATATAAGTATATTCATTACAACGTAACTAACGCATACACTGGGACTTAGTCACTTTAAAAACTTTGGACAAGAATGCAATTAATAATTAATTGAATAATAATTTACATACTGTTAATTTATACAAAATCGTCTGACGTTCTACACAAACTATTCCTTTATTTTTACAGCAGGACAACATCAACTAAGTTCAAAGGCATGCGGGCAATCGTAGCAGCTTCCACCTAATACCATTTTAATTCTATTGTTGGAAAACTTACCAACTTATCTATCTTATCACCCGGGTAATGGCAGCCTTGCTATACCCAAGTTGATGAAGTTAATGGCAGGGGCGTCAGTTTAACTCTAATGGCTTGGCCTCAACGGGATGCAACATATATAAGAACATTACTAGGGACCGCTACTGTTTTACTTCAGACTTGTACAATTTGTTAAAAATAAATGGTGGTCCTGTGGCGTGGCGGTTGCGCATTCAACTGCCACATGAAAGATCGCAATCTTGTCTTTCTCTAGTGCAAATATAGTGTGCATGAATGTGTTTATTTGCATTAATCTGGGTATTTCCATAAAAAAATATATTTAAGCATCTTTATACCTATTCTAGAACCCATTGGACAAGATTAGTTCAGATTTAGATAGGGCTATGTATTAATGTTCAACAACATTACATACATACATAAGCTTACACCCTTCTCCCCTCGAGGTAGGCGAAGACAATAGCCTGCCACTTGCTTTATCCTTGCATACCTCATGAGCTCCCTTTATTGTCGTTAAACCTTTCATACAAGCCTGCCTTGTCCGGATTCTACTGAACTGTCCTTTCTTCAGATAATTACTAAATTGATCAGGGTAGTACATTCTGCGTGGTCAACTCCTACCGGTCATCCCACTAAGATTTACCTTATATACTTGTTTTGTCATTCATTCCGCACTCATTATTTCCACCTGCCCAAACCTTTTCAATTTTCGTCACTACGTCCACTTTCGAGCCACATTGCTCCCGAATATCAACATTCGTCTTTCTGCCAACCAGTCTTACTCCGTACATACTTTGCAGTGATCTCATCTCAACAGCATTTGTTCTACACACTTTAATCACTTTTCTGCCTTATCCGACTTTGGTAAAATATATTATTGTAATTATAATATCGTGTCAGCAAGAGCAGCTGTTCAAGCTTTGTTGCTCGAATACTGATTATTCGAGGAATTAAACGTCTCCACATTGCCAGTTAAATTATAGTCACCCTTTGTATCGATTAATAATAATTAAAGTAAGTGGCTATTATTATTATTAGTCAAAGTTAAATATATTTATTTCGTAAAATTCTTCAAATGTAAAATTATAAAATAAACAAAATTGAAAAACAGATTATACCATATCTGCCTGTGTTTATCTATAACCATAAACAAAAACATAAGAAATCAAGTAAACAAACTCACGGCCATTCTTTTACATCACATGCATAGTTGTTGCTTTACTGTTGATTTAAATATGTTCAGACACTTAGATTGTACTTTATTTGGGATTTTATTATAAAATGCATACATTTTATTATTATCATCAAGTAGTTCAGAAAATAACATGACTACAAACTTTATTTCTTAATAGTAACAGGGCCAGTTTTCTCAAGCTTATAAAGCAGTTAACTATTTGCCTGAATAAAATAACTGGCAGAATACAGTGAAAAGACGATGTGAACGCTGGTCACGTAGAAGTAAGTCGACAAATTACATTGTTATATTTTGATTTGAGCCGACAATTGATTCCAATCGGAATTGTTTTACAAAATGTACCATTTATGTAATATATATATATATTATCCTGTTACATTGTTTCTTTTTTTATTTTACATAAATAAGTGGGTATTTATGTTGAGCTTTGTTTAAAATTAAATTGTAACTGCGAGCTGTTTATGTTGAGTTTGAAACGGAGCGGTCGCTTTATGACAATAGAGGGCTATTCAGCTCGGCATAACTCTATTCGCTTTTGTTTCAAAAATCATGTCGCTGGACTACAGGAAACTCTGATATTATTTTTCACTGAAAAATTCAATGTTTATTGCAAAAAGTTTTACATTTTGAAAATTAGGCAACGTGTTGTTGAAAATATTTTTCCGTCCTTCAAAATATACCCTTGCTAACAGACGAATGTGGTGTAGACTCAAATGGAATAAAAGTTTTTAAATGTTAATGGTAAGGTAAGTCTTGGAATACTATTTAGTTAATTTAATTTTTACACCGGGTTGTCAACTAATAGCATTTTGTAAGAATGAAAACTTTTTGCTATTGGTAGATATTTGTTTGTCTATTATGTATTTCTATTGGTTAAATTAATTAAGTATATTCACAGTACATATTTGTAAATAGGTGATGTTTATACAAACATACTTTGAATAATCACCACCAGTGGTTAATACCTCCTTATTAGCTGCCGTTCCGAATGATGAAAATATTATTGTTAAGATAAACAATAAACAGTTATGATTTAAGAATAAAGAACCGTTAGTTTCACAACTAGTTTCACATAGAACCTTATATTTGAAGAACTGAAGAACAAAGAGGCACCTATATCCAGCAGCCAATTACTTGCTCTTAGTTTCGTATACACTAAGCTGAGATAAGCATCTCCACTATCCCGGGTTACAAAGCAATTTAAAGTCCCTTGTAGAAACTAATTTAAACAAAGTGTGCCATGTTTTTATAGAAGACTCAAACGGTAACTTGTTAACAGTTTTGTGTCGTCTAAAACATTTTACAGCTTATACTTGATTCAGTAATCAAAGCTTTGTTCTTGCATGGCTCAAGAGACCAAAAAGTAGATGTAATCCTGACGAGCCAACATTTTGAAAACCACAGACATGCATGCAGTGTATATTGTCTTCTTTTGAATTCTCGCATTTTCACAACTTTTCGTGAAATAAAATTTTCCCTCCAACATTCGTTAAGCCCTTTGGGTTCAAAAGTAAGCCTCTTCTACAATTTTTAAACAGGAAAAAATTCAAGTCCAAGAGCAGAGGCACTCCATTTTTTAGAAAAATGTAGAAATGTTATGTTAAAATAGAAATGTCGATCTCTCCAAAACTTTACAAAAATGGGGTTCTACCAGCTGTTAAATAGTATTTTCTCATCACGTTGGCAGAGAAATTCGTTCATTCAAAATTTGAAGGTGTCTCATCGTTAGAGAAAACAATTGAGTTTTACAGCCAGGCGTAAACATTTAGGGTGAGGAGCGAAGCAGTAGAAATAGTACGGCTATTAAATAGCAGGTCATTTTGACAAGTACAAACTGAATATTACATTATTTAACTTATTTATTTCATTACTTATTTTTAAAGACCTAATGATTTTATTTTTTGCGGTTTTAACAAAAGCAATTTTGAGTATAATGTTCTTTTTAATCTTTGAAATAAATATGAAGAGTAGTTAAACCATGAAAAGAAATGACTCCCTTAAGAGTAATAAGGTACCTAGAAACGACATGAACGATATGAAAATTTGAAACTCTAACCAGAAAATGGCGCAATTTTTTTTTGGGAAGACTGTTACTACCACTTCTCAGTTAAACACGTTACCGAGAACCTTCGTGGTAATGTCGCTTACTAAGATATGGTTAACCCATGTCGGTTAGGACCAAGTTCGACGCCAAACTCTTGATGGTAAGTTGAGTTAATAGTTTAGCCACACAAAGGACGAAACGTCACTGTTCATTCAGTGCGTATGTTTTGCAAAAACATTTTTACATCTTTGAATTGGGACTTCATTCCGGTAATATTTAAAAGGCATAATACCTTTTTGTTGCAGGTTTTAAATCGCACCGATCATCTAGCGATTAAGTCGCTATTTATACATCTAATATGGATATAGGTCCCGAAAGTTTAAAACCAATTTTACTTCATGTTTTCAGAATGGTGAAAACCCCTAACAATGTAACAATTAATACATTTCAATATATTGTAAGAAACCTCCATAACTAAATAATACCCGGGTTAAAAATTCTATTTGATATAATATGGTGGAATTTTATGTCAGATTTTATAATGATGAATCCTAATACATAATTAGGATGTTCTGTGCTAATTATGCTAAGAATAGTGTGATAAATTGTGTAAATCTTTGTCCCTCCCATAGTTCCAGTATAGTCCATTCCTCCTTTACTGTCCAAGCTGTAAACCTCTGGAATGCGCTCCCACTAGAAATCAGGATGGCCACTAACCGACAAACTTTCAAGGTTAAAGTACGACAGCTTTACACAAACTCTTTGGCAAAGTCATCTGAATAATTATTTGTACGTGTATTATATGTATTTATATGTATATATGTAAGTGTATTTGTACATATAGTTTACATAATTATGTAGGTTTATTTATGTAATAAATTCTTTATATTATATTCTCTTATGTTGTTCTTCTTTTGAACTTACAATTCTTCTTATTTCAATTATACACCTGCCACACACATTTCTGTATCACTCAAAGGTTGACGGCTAGAAAATGCCTACGGTATTAAGTCCACCTTATGCATTGTATCTCCAGGAAGTGTTTTAAATAAATAAATAAATAATGTCGACTAAGGACACAAAGATACTAAATTTATGAAGGACGAGCAAAACTACTGTTTCTTTTTTATAAAAGTAACTATAGGGAGACTCGTCCGCCTTGCTTGAAAAACTCCAAACTTCAGAGTTTCTGTTCCTTTTAAATCTTGTGACGTAAGAATAACAAATTGATGATTTACAATGTTATGTTTTCATTCGCATAGTGCTTCCGTTTCATATTCATGCGCTTGATCGTAAGTGGCACTTCTTGCAAAGTAGATTCCTTTTCTGCTAGTATACTTTTACCTTGTAATACATCATGTAAGATGAAGATTTGATATTTCTTAGGCGGTGTCTAAGGCCTCTAACCTCACGCCCCCTCTACTGAGTGGGCGTCTCTCTCTCTCTCTTTTACCGAAGTTTTCATAAACATCTGATATGCTTACGTTTTTATTCCACCGAAACGTCGTTTAGACAAAAATGATTCAGTCTCGATTTACACACCTAACATTCATAACAGTCGTACCAAAGTTTAAAAACTCAAATCAGGTAATCAGGATACCATTCTCAAATCTCTAATCAGTAAAAATTTCAGATGTGATTCAGTGTCGTGATTCTTATTTACCTTTGAATTCTTCTCAGACCTGGAAGAAAATAACGTTCCGAAAACTGAAAAAAATACAATAATTTCAATATTTTGTAGGTAAACGATCCTTTGAAGACTTAAATACTACGTAACGTCATTAAACTCACGATTAAATTCATTTTAAAGTAAGACTTCATTAAGGGAAGACTAACTCATATACTAAATAGATAGTATAGATAAATAAAATATGGTATTATATAATTATATAGATAATTAGTATATGTTTATTTTAGCATAGGTTATAAGATTACAAGAAAAGAAATAGGCTTGATACTTTCAAAAAGTGGTGCCGGTACAGAATCAAATAAGCCAATTGAACGATGCAATTCGATTGTCCTGGCAGACGGACGGATGGTAACTAGATTTGATGGCCGACAGGGTTGACGGCCGATGTGTATGACAGACGAGTTTGTTGTTAGTTTCACAGTGCAGATGTGAAATTGAAGAAGTTGTGTGTATTCTTAAAAGAGTATTCGTAAACTCCTATTTATATTATGATGAATATGTGGCTTTCTGAAAACCATTACTTGAGACAAAATCTTAAAGATTTTTTAGGTTCCGTAATAACTTAATTCGTTATGAATGTGAATCAGTTAAAGGCCGCGGACTTTCCGGGAATAGCCAGTTCGAGTTACAAGTATGCGACCCTGACGTTCTCGAACTATTGCTTACACTCCCTCTAATCCGTTGAACCCTTCAACGGATTACAAAAGAGCTGATGATCTTCTGCGGATAAACAGATTTTCTTGAATTATATGTAAGAACACTTTCGATCAAGTCACCTTTCGAACAAAAAACAACGCACTTAAATCGGTCCATTCGTTTGGTTACTACGATGCCACAGACAGACAGACAGACACACAGATACACAGACACACAGACACGTTAAACTTATAACTATGTTAGGTTAAAAAAATGAACTTTAAAGCCTTTTTACATTACATTGCATAAGGTGAAAAGTGGTTCTTAATGCAGCACGTCTGCGTGATGCCTTGATATTTTTCACAATGGGAATTATTTATACTATGAAGGTGAACAACAAAGCCTTTGCAGGCTGCGTCCTAGACGAAGCGCATGTATTTGATTCTCTGTAGCTATTTTGGTAGTGATAAGGAGGGTAAGCAGAGGCGTATTAAACGCCCACAATTTTCCAACTATAATTAAGTCAAGCGGGCACTTTGAGAATTAAATGCAAAAATTGGGAGTATATTGAAAAGGAAAAGTAAGTAACAGGGGAAAGCAATGGAAGGAAGGGGATATTGCTTATACGGATGGATTCATTGTTTCCTAGAATTTAAAAATGTTTTTGATCTATTATACTAATAAAAATATAAAACATATTTGTATTAAACACTTTTCAGTCCATTGTATTGTTTAACGATGAGTAACTTCACGATAAGGGAAACTAGAAATAAATAAATAATAGTTTAAAAAACATTTTTTTTTTCTTATATAAAATTATTTTCTACTTTTTAGTTCAGCTAGTAACAAAAGCGTGTTATTTATTTAAACTATTATTTATTTTCTACTTTTTAGTTCAGCTAACTACAAAAGCGTGTTTATTAGTTTTACAAACTATTATTTATTTTTGCTTTTTTTAGTATTTAACGATGATAGTTTTTAGACTATAAAAATAATTGATAAGTGTACGAAGTAGATACATAGATACATACATACCAAGCTAATAAAAGCGTGTTAAAAACAGTCCATGAAGAAACCACAACACCGAACGCGTTAGCTGCTGTCGATACGACCACTTTAACTACTTCGCAAACCATGCAGTGAATATTTTTAATTCTAGTAAAGTTAACGACACGTGCCTAAAGCCTCAGGTTAGTAAATAAATAGTGCATAACTTTGTTGCTGTCTTCAGAGATCTTTAATTATTTACAGAAATACGTTTACATTATGTGTTATTCTAGTGTTTGTAAAGTGGTACTGCAAAATGTCACTTATCATACATATTTTAATTGTTAGATAATATTTCATACAATATATTGATGAAGACAGTTAACTCCAGCCCGACAGAAGTTATTTTATACGCCAGTGAAAACACTTCTGTAAGTTTTCCACTGGTGATTTCATTTGAAACTCCCAACACAATATACATAGTGTACAGCGTAATGTCAAAGAGAAGCTAAACTATCTCCGGAACCGCAAAGAGTTTCATTAGAAGTGAAAGTAACACTAAATAACGTAACATCAGAAAATATAATAAATTTAATGCTCTCCCCGGTACAACTTCAGACAAAAGAACAAAAATGGGCACACTGAGTATAGAAAATACCACAAGTTCAAACGATATGTATCCCAGGGGAGTTATATTTCATTTTTAGAATGTATATAGCACGGAGCACAGACCCCTAAACGCACGAATATTCATCCTAGCTGAAAAGTTCAGGCTTGCAGTTCACAAACTATGCAAGACAATTTCTTAGCTGTAACGCTAACCATAACATTTTAAATCAAAAGACTATAAATAGCTACGTACCTAGAATCTAGGATTACATCTCTCTTTAATCTGCAACTCATTTATGTATATATACAAACTTATGTGTTATACAGATGGTATCTCTCAAATGGTATAAATAACTTACATTCAATAAATATCATAAGCTGCAATTCTTTTTTGTTTAAATTCGAAAAAACAACAACATAAAACATTTTACACTTAGAACCCTGAAGCATGCAGCAATACTCACTAACTGTATTTACTGAAACAAAATTCTAACGACGCCACACAATAAACAAACGAAACAAAAAAGTAATATAAGAAATCCTTCTAATTCCCCGGGACGTTTATCGTACCTCATTTCCTAAAGCTTGCCATCCAAAAAAAGAACGTAAATCAGTAGTTTTAGAATTCAAAATTGTATTAAGCGATATTCAGTTTTGGTTGCAAGAGAACACATTAGCATATAAACAAGAGAAGACAAGTTTCGGCGTCTTTCCTCGTGTCTTGAAGTTAATGAAAATGTTTTGCAAGCTCATTACATTTTAATAAAGCGATGTGGGCGTGTTATAAAATTTCATGTTGGTTTGAATTTGGAAGCGCAGTGCGTAAACCGTATCAAAGTAGATTTAGCTGTCTTTAGGTTGTTTCACTTCTTATGAGAATAACTTAAGGAACATATTGACAGGCTGCTAGTTTCTTTATGACTGAAAGCAAACATGTCATCTGTGAGTCTTTGAAGTGTATTAAATATCAAAATCATGTTAAATCTTGCGCCTTTAGTATGAAAGGTTAAGCAAACGATTGTATTTTCAAAGTTCAGCTTTGGCAATACAAACTCCAGAACAGTAAGCCTTCCTTATAAAATAGTTTTTTTTGATCTTGTACACTCTGTATAGAAAACGCTTCAAAGGCAGCGAAATTTTTTTTTACTCAGAACTCGGCGGATTCCAAGAATCGTTTGCATCTTTCATAATTCTTTCTTAAATTAAACTGTTAAAAGTGCTATAAAAACTACATTTTAATTTGAACCCTCTATTATTTGCATGCAAATTTCTTTGTTTTCATGCAAATTACTATTTATTTATCAGCTTACTGTGAGTCAGTAATGTTCCCTTTGTTTTGGGAGAAAACGTACAGTGTAAGCCATAGACACAGACTATCATAGTCTGGATCTTTAAGTTGAAGTCGGAATGGTGATCTAGACACGCGGCAGCGTGTCAAGCCAAGTTCAAGCAAAGAAGTGGAACTTGCGATGCAGCAGCCCTGTGTTATATTACACGAACCGTTTGGAGCCACTTTTGACGCCTTAATAACTCAACATCTATTAAACGTAAACACATAAAATTTGGTTTATTTATATAAAACCTTTAGATTAATTAAAACCCCAAATTTTATAACTACAGCTCAAACAGTCATTGAGATATTATAGTCTAAAAATCGACATTTTTATCACTGACTGACTGACATATAGGTCAAAAACCTAACCCACTTCCAGATGACCTAGAAAGCTGAATTTTGGCGTCCAGCTGGATAATTGTGTATAATACAAACGAAAAAATGAGAAAACAGTGATTTTTTACGATTTGAAATATTTTCAAAGCAATCGATTTTTATTAATACCAAGTACCTTACAAAATTATAATAGAAAACACTTTTTTCGCAAGAGAATAGGTTCCATGTGAAAGGTCGCTTTGATCATTTTGTATATTAGATTATTTATAAAATTTCCACAACCAATAATAACACAAACTGCAACTGTGTTGCAATTATGTTACAAAACATAAACATTCTTACACAATCTTGCTATAGTAACAGCACAAAAAAGAACTATATAGCCATAAGTGCAAGAAAACTTATTAATTATACAGATCACTTTTCAATGACGAATAATAATTATTTATTTACAAAAGTAATGATATTCCATCAAAAACATGAATGTGAAAATGGGAGCCAAGTTCAATATTAAGAATATACGTGGTTGTCTGTAGCTAATCCTGATTTTTTTATCAAACTCAGGATTAGCTACAGAACTTGGCACCCATTTACATCTCAATTCTTTTGTAGACAAAGTAAACAACCACGCATATTCTTAATATTGAACTTGGCTACCATTTTCACATTCATGTTTTTGATAGGATTTGACTTTCTGTAATTGTTTCATTGAATAATAAATTCAGTTGATCTGTAACTAAGACATACCTTAATTGAATTTAGTCTTTAAGATGAGCGATTTTGGGGTCAGAGTTAAATTTGAATACATGATGTGTCGGTAAAATTATATAAATGTAAATTTCTGAAACGAGTCCTTTGAAATTCATTTCCATATTTCACATGAGCGATTTAATAGAAATCACTGGACCTTTTACTGTAATCATTTAGTTTAATTTAAAGTTTGAGTTTCAGATTTGTTGTACACACTGGGTAATATCACAATTTTTAATATACCTTTCACAGTGCAAAAAAATAAGCTATTTATGGGTAGATACAATTCCAGCGGTCAAGAAATAAAGAAATTATATACACTGAGTTATTATTACTAGCGTAATTATATATGATTGATTTATCATCTGATATATCTTATTTTCATAGACTTAGCTTTAAAATAACAAAACACGCTTTGGTAAACAATTCACTACTAAAACAAGGTATAACACCTGTTCAATATTTTCAGAAGTTTTAACCACTCTTTCGTGCCGTTACGTTCGCGGGAAAGGCACCCAAGTGCTTCTCACTCTTAACTCATTAACCCGTCAGCAAACCAGACTAGTTTTATCTCAAGATGTTACTATGATTGGAGTTGTCTAGATATGTTACCACGCTCTATAAATCCAGATAATTACTTTACGGAAAGTATAATATAAATCCCGTACTTTCCCGGGGTGTTGGATAGTAAAGTTTACGGGTTTCATCTTCGTAGGATTAATAGAACTTAAGCAAAAGTGTCCGCGTTTGTTTTTTATGTAGTGCATTTACAAGCACAGTATATCGCACAGAGCTATTTAGACCCATACTAAGGCTAACCTGCATTATAGGTTTTAGAAAATGTATAAGCTGCATAGATTCGTTTTCTTTTTCTGTAAATGCAAACATATTAACGGCCATGTATTCAACAATAATGCAAATAACCTTATCCATGCATACAAATATTGCATTGATGATTTTCTTAAAGGCATCTATGAGTCCGTTTGTCTAGTGGTTAATGATCCTGACTGCTAAGTCAGAGGTCGTGGGTGCGATTCACACCCAGGACAAATAATTATGTGATGAGCATGATCATTTGTTCTGTGTCTGGGTGTAATTTATCAAAAATATGTATGTATTTAGAAATATATAAGAATGTTTATTAGCAATCTGGTTACCACACTACAAGCTCTGCCTAATTTGGGCCGTGTGTGAAATGTGTCAAGTTATTATTATTATTTAAAAACTTTTAAACATTGATAATTTTATGAATAAATTTTCTTTAAACTTATAATAACAACGACTCGACGACGTACAGATAATGAAAAATGAAGTGTGTTATTTATTTTAAATGACATTGTATACAATGTCATTAATGAAGCCATTTAGTCCAGTGATAATAGCATAGTCCTCGTCCCGGATACAATAAAAACTCTTTAGATACCTATTTCTCTGTTTTATTTGTTATTGCTACTCGTAAAATACAGTTTAATATTCTCACTGATCTGGTTATAAGAGGCACACAGACAGCTCGGTGTTCGCAGGTCGTAAACTTAACAAGATACAAAATGTATATATATTTCTCAGGGGCAATGCGCCAATTCGTCAAATATGACATGGAAAAGGGTAATTTGTAGTGGATGCTTCTGAAATATTATGTCAGAATAAAATAACATCAAACAAACTTTCAAAACCAGTCATAAGGGTTGAAGCCACTCGCTACAAAGAAGTAATTTTTTTTTTTTTATTTAATAAGCTACATGTGGTTGAATAGAAACTGTCGTAAGTGGTATGCATATTTATTCAAGATATACTGATTTAAGCACGTGTATATTTAAGTCCAATTAGTTTTGGGCCTGTAGAAGGCCCTTTATTAAGGTGTAAAGCGACATTGTATTGGTGTCAGGTGCTACTAGCTACATTTTTATTATTTTTGTAGTACGGGCTAAACCATTTAATATGGGATTATGTATTCTGTGATATGGGGTCGATTTAAGACCAAATATATAAATCAAACTTATACCACAAGAACTACTTAGCACGTCAGACGTCAGTATTAAGAAGTTGTGCACTGTTTATACGTTACCAGGGGTAACTGTGATGATAACCCTCTAGACAAGATGTAATAAGAAATTTAATAAATATATCTAGAAAAAATATCGCTCTCTTAATGTATTGTTGTGTAAACAATGTTTTGATCATTTAAACTCGTCTACTCGGTACCAACTAACCCGTGCTAATACTCTGAGAAACTGAGTCTTAATTTAGTTTACTTTATTTCTAAGCAATTAGCTACTTGATACTAGGATAATATAACTATGCTGTCGGGAATTTAAAAGTTGGTGTTTTACTAGAATGGTTTATCAGTTATCTAGTATCTTGATATTCTCGTTTTCATTTAAGGCGAAGTGATAAACCTGCCACTATCGCTTTATCAATAAACACTTATAAAAAAAGTTAAACCGACTTCAGAGTTACTATGTTTATAATAGATACCATCATCAGATTCGGACTTGGTGACAGTGGGACCACCTGGGGAGCACACCCATACAAAAAAAAATTATTGAAATTGGTTCATTGATGACGGAAATATAGGTGCATACATAAATAAAATACATACAGCCGAACATAGCATCTCCCCCCTATTTTGAAGTCAATTAATAAAGCAAATGCAACGTCGCAATGGGCGAGCTCTAACTTCTATGTTCTCCTTTTAAATTTCCCACCTCCATCTCCTTACTGAGCTACTTACTTCTAGTGCTCGTGCTCTACTCATGACAGGAATCTTCGTTCTATAAATAATTTGCATCTCATATGTCCCTCTCACAGGTCCGACTTCATCAACTCTTCTTTTTATGTACAATCAGTCCTTCTCTAGAATGTGCTCCCTCTCGAAATCAGGATGTCCACAAACCGTTTAACGTTTAAGAAGAAAGTGCCAGAACTGCTCCACAACGAATTAGCGGAATAGCCACAACGCTACGCCATGACTGTTTAGTGGTATTCGTAGTGTATTTACTTATATATATGATATGTATGTATATATTTATAAATGTAATCTGTATATATTATGTTAGTATGTATGTACATATCAGTAACGTAAATATCAGTTTGTCTTGATTTATCAAATTATTATGAATAATTTCAAATGTATCTTTGCACCTACCTTATAGCAGTTCTACACCACTCTAAGGTTGACTGGTAGAAAATGCCCTAGGCATTAAGTTAATAAAGTTTTTAAATAAATAAATGCAGCTGAATTGAGAACATCCTCATTTTGAACCTTCAAAATTTTATCGCATATTTTTATCTCAGTGACTATTGCTTAGCTCTTGTCCCTGTGGCTGTTTAAAATATACCTAGATATAGCAGTTTATGACGCTTTGTTACATTATTTTCAAATAATATGGCTAAGCTCAAAATTTTAGAATAGTGTGTAGTATTTTAAGTACCATTTTGTGTAGGTAAAGAAAAAACCGGACAAGTGCGAGTTGAACTCGCTTGCAGAGGGATCTCTATTGTTCACGTATGTTCACAACCTTGTTGTTTTTATTGGATAAATATAATTAACTATAAAATATTGTTCTACGGGTATAACGCACTAATACTAACAACAGGTATTTCCTTCTCGAAACGGCACGCATAGTGAGGAGGTTTCTGGTCTGGAATCCTAACCACCGGTAACTTGGTACTTGTACGCGATACCGGTGGGACACAATTTTTTTTTGAATATATAATCTATTTATCTATTAAAGATAATTCTTTTTACCCCTTGTAAGCAAATTTCGGGTTTAGAACAATCTAAAATTTAATTGTTAAGCGTATTAATTTTGTATTATTGTCAATGTAGTGTTATTCCATTTTATATTTCCTTTATTGTATTCTTAATTAATAATCTTATTTTGTATTTTTAATATTTAATAATGTATTTATTAAGTCAATCATCATAATTCTAATCACAGTGACATTATGAATGGTACTGTTATTATTCACTCAGATACCTCTTTTTTTTCTCCTTTGTTAGTATACCTATATACAATTTTTAAATCCACTGCAGCATTTATTTATTTTCAATAATATAATTCTGGTTAAATTATTACTAAGATTAATGCTATTATTTATGTTATGACTTGTGCTTTAATATTATGATATGCAATGTTCTGTACTCAATTTTATTTAATTTTATTCAGTTCTGTTCATACATGTGCATGCTGTGTTTATCTTTAATTGGTCGTGCAATTGTCCTGGAAGCCTTTTTTTGAAATAATGAATGAGATTGTATTATTATAACAGCCGTTGATAAACCAAATAAATAAATAAACAAAATTTTGAATTCTTGAAGTTTATAATGTGGAAGAAGTGCAGAAAACTAACCTCTTAAACAATAGGTTTGTGTTATAAATTTGAAAATTATGTTAAAATAGCTGCATGTGTCTAGTTGTAGAATATATTGACCTGTCATGGAACGGAAAGAAAGTAAGCAATAATATAATGAATAATGGTCGAAATTCGACTGCCAGGTGATTTCTATTATATTTAAAAATGTAATTTAATGTTGGTTTATTAGAATAATTATGATAACCTGGCTCATTCTAGACAACGCTATATAGGCCCAAACTAAGCAGAGGTTCCAGATCAAATAGTACCCTAATTACATAAATATTATTATTAGTAGAATCAATATTTTTTCCAAGAACAAACTTAACTTCACACTTCACCCTTCTCTCACACATTCCAACTGCAAATTAAGTTTCTACTCACAACATTGAGATTTACCATGTTATTTAAAGGTTATCCTGTAATTTGAATGGACGTAAATATTTTGTTTTTTTTTTTTAATTTTTAGGCTTAGTAGTTTCCGGGATAAGTGAGGGAGAAATAGTAATATTTCATAATTATCTTAAACAAGTTTAAAACTATTAACTTTAATATAAAAAATGAGACCTTCACAACCAGCCCTTTGATTGATGGTTTGATATATCACATTCTACAGTTTGCATTAATTGCAAAATGCAAAACTTGGTCCCCAAAAGTGATCCCCCTATTCAAAAATTCATTTATTTCCGTTACAAATCTGTATTTGGGTCACAGAAATTAATGTGTGTACTAGATTTCAAATTAATCGGTCTAGTAGATTCGGAGCAAATTGGCTGTGATAGACGGATAGACAGACAGTGATCCTATAAGTGTTCTATTTATTTCATTTGGATGTACGACACGCTAAAAATACAATTCACTGCTTTAAAATGTAATTTTAAAAGAGTTAGAATTTCTGACAGAGTCTGCATTTTCTAACAAATATTATTTGAGAAACTTCAACTGAAATAATAGACTGAGGAAAGGACACAACAGCGCGTTTAACAATTTGTCAGACATGATGTGCCTTTGCCTGATAAACTGGTCGCACGATGCACGTGAAGGATATAAAAGAGCAGTGGTATAACTGCTAGCTGACAAACGAATTAACCGCAAAAATTTGATTAATGTACCGAAGTGAACACTCAAATAACGAAAACAAATCACTTGCAAATACTGCACCCGGTTTGACCTAATTTAACATAACAAACCGATGTTATTTGTTATCGTATTATAAAAAGCAGTGTGTTGTTTGTTCGTTTTTTCTTTCCTCATTACTCTGAAGTTTATTGAGGTTGGCTTTTAGTTTTAACCTACTTGTTCCATTGGCTTACCATTTAACTCCCGTATACTAGACTTGTAGCCACCATAATTATTATTGTTATTCACACATCACATTTCATAGATATGCTTTTATTGTTCAAAGAATATTATCTATTTTTTGTTAGAGTTGGCAATAATCACTGAAATGTGACAAGGGATGTGTCAACAAAGTTCGTTTACATTTGATGTAACACGATCACTGATCAAAGCGACACGGTTCAAATTCAGGAACACCAGCGACATGTTAAAAATTAGGAATTTCTTTCTTACAAATTAATTCGACGAATGTGTTAATCCCATGGTAACTTGGCATGTAAATAACATGAAAAAGAATTAACATCTGCTGTACGGTAATCAATCATACTATGAGCCGCTTGACACTTGCGTGTTATTGAAATTCTAAAATCTTTTAGTCTCTTACGTCTTATAAATTATTTATTCCTAAAGCAATTAAGAAGAATCTCATTTCCTTCGAAATAAAAAACCAACAAAGAAGGTTAGTGCAAGTAAATTTATTAATGACATACTCTTTTAATAATGTTATTAAAAGAGTAGGTCATCAATAAATTTACTTCTTTCTTAAGCAAACAGCATTTCTGCCAAAAATAATACATATTATTGGAAACAAACATGTCTCACTTAGGACCTATAAAGTGTCTTTATATATTTTTAACCGACTTCAAAAAAAGAAGGAGGTTCTATTCGGTTCGGTTCGGCTGTATGTATTTTTTTTATGTATGTTCACCGATATTTCCATCATCTATGGACCAATTTCAAAAATGATTTTTTTTGTTTGAAAGTTGTCACCAAGTCCGGATCCGACTTCAAACAGACCAGTAGGTGCCTAGTCCCATTATAATGTTACCTATTATTTGAAAAGTGTCACATTTATGTAGTCTTTTCAATTAAGTTTGAAATCGATTATTTTTCACTTTTCAGTGCCCTTTCTTAGTGCTTTTTGAAGTCAGTTTAACTTTTTTTTTAAAGTGTTCATTATTCTTTTGTATCCACTCTGCCTAGTAGGGAAGTGAATTTATTATATTTCTAACATACTTCTGATTGAATTTTTATCTGTGATTGTTGATTTTGCTGTACACAGAAGTAATGGCAGTGGCAAAATAGAAAAAAAAATGGTCCCTTAGCAAACCGGGAGAGCATTGCCTAAACAAGAAACTATCTTCGCTGTAGCACCAAACCAACACAATTGAAGTGAATTACATATGGAATAAATAAAATTATTTTATCTTTAAGACATTCCTTTGCCAGCGCTACTCTGTCAAAGGATAAACAATTTATGAAATAAATATTAGAAACCATCGTAACAGCTTATATGTAAAGTGAGAGGTATTTCTTTTTAGTTCTTTAATGAAGGTTATAAGCTTTAGAGGCTTAGGTATGATATCATTTTGTCTAGTCGTACATAATGGTATTTTATACAACATAAAATTTATGGTAGTACCGAATCTACTTTTAGACCAAGCCCATCACATCATCAAGTACAAGTCATTCAATATGAGTCCGGTACAACAGTGTTTAAAGAGTGTGTGTCGTGATTTTTCATTGCGTGTCCCGTCAATTAACATGTAAATTGGATCCCGCCGTTGATGAGTCCCGTGCATGTAGGGTTGTCTCTTTTTTACGTGCGCTCGTATAATTATTAGACTTCAAAGGTTTTTACAAAAACATCACAGATTATATTATTTATTATTGGCTATAACATTTATAAGCAATAACACCTTTTTACTTACCCGTCCATTTGGTTGAATTACATATTAAATGCCGTCAATTGTACTAAAAGTCCAGGAGTTCAAATTGAAAAAAACTTGCACATGGATGAAAACAAGTATGTAATATTTGTATAATAATAGGCGTTCTAACGAATCTCTAAACCAGCTTCAGCGTACAACAAGAGATGATTGATAATAATGGTTTTTGTTATTAAATTTATTTTGTTTCTTTATTTTCTCGATTACGAGGAAAGTAATTAAATATCTTAAGTTTCACGTAGCTTTTAATTTTTATTACTTACTGTGAAAGTGCCAACCCTAGTCCATCACTTACATCTACAGGGTATATACATTTGGTGTACACATTTTAAGCGGCAAAGAGGATTTGCTTAATAAAACATCGGATTTATTTAATTCCGCGACCGACGGGTGTTCATACAAGACTTAATTAACTTCCGCATTTAATATTTTCGAAATATCGTTCAGTTACTTTTAGGAATATTTTGGTATTTTGGTTTGGATTTGGTCTCAAATCAGTCAGTAACGTTTCTTTATTTATTTATGTAAAATTCTTTGTGACTGTCTGATTTTAAAAATGTCTTTTTAACAGTTGCTTACTCGATTTTTGTTTAAACTAGACCCTAGAAGACTGTTATCGTTTCGCAGTGTGCGCTTGTAGCTTCATACTGTAGAGGTTATCAGAGAAGGTGAAGCGGTCTCGCATCAAACTGATCTACTAAAAGAGGTACCTACCGGGGTAGTCTAACTTGATAGTTTTTCCCATTTATTTACTGATCTTATTGGCTTAGTAGTGTACTTAATTTCAGTAATGTTCTTAAACCTTCAGGAAAATCTCTGCAGAGTATTTCATTTAAAGTTATTTAAATCATCGACATTTGTAAGAAAGAAAAATGACGAATGATTGAAAAGACATGTACTTCTATAAGAGGCAGTTTTTAGACCTCTGGCAATTGTTTAAGTATCATCATGGTAACGGCTCGAGCTTTGCAAAAATGTCAAGGCTTGACTTTCCTATTTGGATATATTAGAGGCTCTTAGTTCTCCGTAGCTCCGCTACACCGAAAACACCTTACAACCAGAGATAACATAATAGTTACTTCGCTATTACCAACGCCTAGCTTCACCATTTGTATAGCGCTGAATTTTTTTTATTAAACAAGGTCTTTAGAGTGCCTTGGATTGAAAACAAGTGATTGAAGTTTTTGATGTTGCTAGCATATCAGCAACTATGTATGCTCAGTAGAGCCGAATTGCTTCATCAATTGTAACAACAAATTTCTTAACGTATTATATAAGCGTGTAAAAATCTTAAACAGCTCACGAAAACACAATTAAGTCTTGAAATCTTTTAAAAATGATAATGGATTTTTTCTTTAAATGTTTTAAATAAAGGTTGTAAAGATAAAAGAGGGAAGATTCGCGATGACTGAGATAAGTTCAAGTGAAATGTCACGGGGAAATTGAATGGGAGTTCAGGTCGAGCCTTTTTATACAAGCCTTTTGTCTTCGACCTCCATTGTTTGGGGTTCGAGGTCGAACGGAGGTTTTCCGGGACGCGATTTTGGTATTAGATTGATAGTTGGGCGGTTGTGCGCTGTTCGTATTTCGGGATTATTAGATGCTTCAATCTCAGAAGTAATTGAGTGAAGTTAAGTACTTATTCACTTCAGAAATAGAACGTGGAGTTATTGTTGCACAGGCAGGACGTATTTTTACGATGTTTCTCATTTGCCGAACTATAGCTTGGACATAGCCAAACTATTTATGTTATAGTTTTGTTATTGGAACATTTGAGCAATTTAATGCAAACTTCATTAGAATTGTCTTTATTTTGTTTTTACCTCATATCGTACAAAGTATTCAGCGCTCTGGTAATGACTACAAAGCGTCATAAAATGTTGGTCAATACTGCAACTATAAAATAATAATCTTAACATTAAATTATGACTGTAGACAAGTGCGCCCATTTACTGAAACATATAATAATAACATAATCGAAACACTCAATATAATTTATATTTCTATACCAGCCTGTACCTGATTTTACTAGAAATTTAAGCATAAACAAATTTGAAGCAAAATTTATTTAAATGGCTGGCCAAACGTAGTTTCCATTCACTCCAGGGATGTTTCAATTATAAATCTTGGCGCAGTCGTTATGAACGGCTATTTCTATTACTGAAGCGAAAGAGTTTATATAAAGGTAAATTGACGTTTAATTTAAGAAAAATGGTTTTTAAAATGGAACGAATTTTATTAGTTGACATTGTTTACAGTTGATAAGTTACAAAATCAAGTGACTGTATCTGTTTTATGTAGTCTGATTGTAACACACATACATCAAAATATAATTTAAGTTAAGTATTATTAGTTTACATTAAGATAAAAATACAAATGGTCCGAAAAACGATATTTCCTTTTTATGTTTCATGCCATATTCTTAGGAAAATATGAACACAATTTTCTTTTGGAGAAAAGAAATTTTATACATAATAAGGATAATTATGTTTCATGCTATTTAAAGGAAAAAAATGTGCTGTATGTTGTGCGCATAAATATACTTAGCTACATATTGTTTAAATAATTATGTATACTCCTCTTTACTCTGTTAAAAACCCCTTTGTAAACTTAATGGAATAACTGCTGCTACTGTTATTATAAATTACAAAATACTTAACCATTGCCGACATACTTAAGTGGACGCTAAACAATTTTTTCCCTTTTAAACAAAAATGTTTATCTTTTTTTTAGTATCAATATTTAACTGATTGCAGATAAACATTTTTTTTTAATAAGCAAGTGAAAGAATATAAGAAAGTTTTTTTCTAGATTGTTTACAGCAGATGGACAATCTTACAAAGCAAACAAGGAAAGTCATTTCAATAACAAGTTAGGAAGGTTTTTGGAGCATCCGTCCTTATTTGGTAACTATAATAAATTAAACAACAAATAAAATCACTTGTATTTTGTTCTTTATTATATAAAATTATAAGAATATAAAAAGGCACGCAACAGAAAATCCCCAGAGAGATAGAGAGTTTGTTATTGATTGTGTTGAAAAAAACATGTCTTTACGACGTTAAGGGTACGATACCAACCGGCGTAGTGTACATCCACTTGTCTACAAGAATACGCAGCTAATTAAAATGTAGAATTTTTTAATATAAAAATGGTAAATAGTTTAACAGTTTTATGTACGTCACACAGACATATCCGAAGAATGTTGTGGTACATTAAGAAAGATAAAGCGCTGTATTAACATATTTTTGAATAATTATTGTCTTATAAAAAAAAAATACAAATTGGCTTAAATCCATCTGAATCATACCACTGAAAAGTAAAGATTCAATAAAAAACTAATTATTAAAATCTATTCAAAATACTGACTGTTGAGTCAGATTAGTTGCTCTGTATTAAATGTCAATGTCAAAACGTACGTACGTTCTGTAGAAATTTATATGAAGTAACAACTGTGACGTCATACTTAGCTTTCGTTAAATCATTTTCTTTTAATAGTTGGATTTACATTTAAAAATAATGTGTGAAAATGATAACGAATAAATTTTTCAAATTCAATCAAGTAAGACTTAATTTTAAAAATAGGCAACAAATACTGATTGACTGAAGATGACCTGCTTGTTGGTCTAGTGGTTAGTGACCCTGACTGCTGAGCCAGAGGTCGTGGATTCGATTCCCACCCAGGACAAAGAGTTGTGTGATGAGCATGATCATTTGTCCTATGTCTGGGTGTAATTTATCTATAATATGTATGTATTTAGAAATATATAAGTATGTTTATCAGCAGTCTGGTTACCATAGTACAGGGTCTGCCTAGTTTGGGATCAGACGGCCGTGTGTGAGATGTTGTGAATTTTATTATTATTATTAAAAACTGGTTAGCCGTAGTTAAAAATAGGTTAACATATTAAAACCGTCGCAATAAGAACCGTCTCGTTTTTGCATATTTGGAACTGATTTAATTCGGATAAGCTATAGTTAGCCTAGTTTATTTCCACAATGTTACGTCTCACTCACTCCAAACGTAAACTTTGAATACCCGTTGTCCCTATACAATCCACAGCTAATATTGATTTCTACCTGTTTCGAGTTAATCCGTAAACTTAGTCAAAAGCGGTTGGTTGAGCCACTAAATCCGTCTGACTGTTCTGTGCGAGTGCTTATTAATTGATTCACTCGAGACATAGTATTTGGATAAGAAGCTTCAAAGTTTATAGAGATAATGTATACAGCAGAAAAACAGTATTATATGTATTTGGGAACAACATAACTTTAGAAATTCATAATTGCAAAACCATCGCTTAAAGTATTGCAGTTACGTATATCACAGATTAATAAGTAGTTACTACGTAACAGATAAATCACTTCCTACAAAAATATCGATTCCTACCGTTTTAATTACCTACTCTTTCCGGGCTTTAAAATGTGTGTAGGGTTACTCTTCAATAAATTAATGTTTTTATAAAAAAATGCAATTATTATGTAAATAAGGTACTTAACGCTTATTTTTTATTTCCAATGTTTTAGTATGCAAAAATTCTACATGTGTTTTATTTGTATATAAAGATTAATAAACTTCTTCCTTTTTCTAAAATCTTGATTATTAAACTGAATGGTCCACCATACAGTTTAATAATATAAATATTCATAATCTTACAAAAAGTTTTAATGAATAGCTTGAGGGAAACAACAACAACGTACAGGGTTAATTTTTAAAAATTACATAAATAACGCTGCCTACATTCTTGTACAGTTCATAAAAAACCATGTCAATTTTGACTATGAATCGATCTCGAATTACGTTTTTTGTACTTTAAAAAAGCGTGTGCGAGCGATCGATGCAGCGGTCAGCAACACTGCGCGAGACTGCTTTTAAGGTCCGCCGGCGTACGAGCGGCTATATTTAGCGCGTGTAAGTACATACATCGAGTCACATAGGCCTGCCTATATTAAGTATTTGTTCATGCGGTTTAAAGTAAACATAGGGAACAAATCTCAACATAGTAAAAATATGGGAGGAGGGTTGGGGAGCAGATGCCAGAGCGCTAGTTGACCTTTAGCAAGTTGGGTTTATGAGACTTTTCGTTCTTTTCGATTCTGTTCGGTTGTAAAGGAAGGATGAAAAATTGCAATAGAAGAACACACGCCCATCCCCACATTCGCATTTTAGCTACAGGCAAGGTCTCTTATCCGTTCTCTTTGTTGGTCAACATTCAGATCCATTCAAGACTGCAAGTCTGATGATAGTCTTGTAAAATCTGTTTTTATTGCTTTACAGGAACCCTGGCATCGCATATTGTTCCTGCTATTATGTCACCTTGTATTGATTCGATGCTGTACAGTCCAGTCTATTTCTTAAGTCTACATCATACACATATATTATACAGACTTACACTTAAAAACATAACCTTCTCTGAGGCGGTCGGACAAAAAGGCCAATTTCGACAAAAACGCAATAAACCCTCTTAATGTCTGTTCTAAAGTGCCACCCTTACATGACTTTAGTACAAAGTTTATTGTTACAGATATATCAGGCGCGCAAAATACAATGGACTCTAGACATTTGTAAAATATTTCGCGTTGTAATGTAGCATTTTGAGTTATGCCACATGTGTGAAATAAAGACGATTCTTGATCGACCTAGTTCATCGGCGCTGTGATAATTTATCAATTATCAAATTCTTGTACCTTTTGAATTGAGTAGCATTTATTATAAAAAAATATGTAATTTATTTTGGGCTTTATTTTTTTTTCTTGTCCAGACCATAGAGGGTTGGTTGCTTGGCAAAAGGCAGAGGCCAGGGCCCGAGTTGACCATTAGCAAGTTAAGTCTGTGAGACTTGTCGTTCCTTTCAAGTCTGTTCGGTTGTGAAGGTAGGATGAAAAATTGCAATTGAAGAACACACGCCCATCTCAACGTTCACATTTTAGCTACATGCAAGTGTCTGTTATCCGTTCCCTTTATTGGCAAACATTCAGATCCATGCAGAACGGCAGGTCTGATGAACGTGGTATAATTTTGAAAAGGAAGGAAGGAAACCTGGCATCACATATTGTTCCTGTTACGTGCTACCAGTTCATCCACCTTGTATTGATTCGATTCTGTACAGTCCGGTCTATTTCTTAAGTCTACGGCATATATTGAAGACTTACACTTTGAAACAAACCTTGGAAAGGTTTTGATTCAAATTGTAAGTTACCTAAAACCTGCTTTACTGTTAGAAATAAAAATAAATTGCCAAGAATGAGCAACACAAGATAGAGGGAAATTACAATTACCACAAAATCTTTATTAGGAAATCAAAATAACAACATTCTGATTTATGAATAAAGTTATCCGTCAGGTATTGTCTTTAAAATTCATACAATATATCTGTGCTATCGATAATAATTAACTAAATAGTTTAGAAAACATTTAGATAATATGATAAATCATACAGTAATTATTATCAGACCAATTAATAGTATTCATTGGTCTGATAATTCATTGTTAATGTGGATTTAGTTATAAACCCATTCAAGTGTCATTAACATATAACATATGTTTGTTAATTTGTATATCATGCGGTGCCGTATCGTTCATCCGGCAATCATGAAACTGGTTGCATACACGTTGCCAGGGATACAGAAAAAGACATAAAGGGACTGTTCCCGAGAGAATTACTTTTACGCGAGCGGCAACGCGTAAGTCGCGGGCAATAGCTAGTCGAATATAAAACACACAAGTACAACATTAGTACAACAAGAAATAAAATTTGCCAGTTGATGTTCCTGTCCTAATAGCCTCTCCAATCACAGGACGGAAATACGGGTACAAGACCCCGGCCTCTTTAAGCTACTGCCGTCTCAGTCCCGTTTGCCCATACGTGACTTGCGGTATCCCTTACCCTATCTGTTTTCCTTACCCCAATTTACCTTCTTCCTTTGTACTGTCTGGAAACGACTACATTTCCAAGGAAGGTTGGCGTCAGGCAGGTGGCCAGCCATAAAAGAATCAAGCTAAAAGCTTATGTAAAGACAAAAAATACATATTAAAAAAAATACTTACACATTGCGACGACCCCAAAACAAAAAAAGGACAGGAAGATGAGTACAGGGAATAAGATATCTGTGGCTATTGCTCCAGATATAAGAACCTTTTCACTACGAGGTTGTCAAGGAAAACTACCTCCTGCATCAGGCCTTACGAAAACAATTACAAGTGGTCAAACAGATTAGCATTGAAAACCACTTTCTCTAAAGACATGTAAAACGTCTAGCACTACGAATTTATCACTATCAAAATATACATGGGATTACAGACATGTCTAGGTCTAGGTTATAATATCGGGTATCAATATATTGATCGGTCGTACCCTCCTCGCACAGTACTTTGGGTTTCCAGGCTTTATTTTATTAAAGAAAAAACTTACCCATGGCAAACAGGATGATGATGGCAGACACAACCCACGAGCACATGATGACGTCAATCGCGGTACTACGTCACATCGTACACTCACTGATTAGGCCACTTCGCTATCACATCCGGAGTACGAGGCCTGTAACAAATTGTAAAGAAAAATTATACTTCGATTTTTTTCTGTTGTTATTGTGAGTAATACACGCGAGAGTATTTTTTTTGTCCTATCAGAATTCAATGCCTAATGTCTTGGAAGTGGAAGTGTTACGTTAAAAGTTAAAAGTGAGGTGAGGTAACGATTATTTATGAATTAAAAAAAACTTTGTTAAGCAACCAAATAAAAAATAAAACATAGTTCCATTATCCACCGCCTGGCTCTAGCGGCAGACCATAATTACTAAGCCCAATCTGTTCGGCTCGTCAAAACGAAGCTTATAAAACTAAGCTCGAGGGGTTTACTAGTGGCAGCTAATAAGTTCCACTATCCACCTCCTAGCCTTTCGTTGCCCAGAGATCATGTTGCATGTAAACCGTAGGTCCTGCTAGCTACGAAGTAAAGTCAAGGTTCCAATTTTTTTAAATCATTAAATTTTCCAAAACAAAAATGTTTAAAATGGTTGCAGGAGTCGGGTGGGTGTCGTTCCTTGGGCAAGCTAACATTTAGACAAACCAAATGACTTGAACGTAATCTCAAAATTAATCCAATACTAGGAATGATAATCTTACCAATAAAGATGACGATTGGCTATTAATTTAGAGGTAATGCTGCTTGTGTTATGCATCAGACGTGGGAGAGCCATGCTTCGTTTGGGCCGGCTCGACTCCGCTCGATACCATGGCCTCACAGAAAACCGGCAGTGAAGCAATGCTTGCACTGCCTTTCGCTGCATGAGTGAGGTTACCGGAGGCCCTAACCCTTCCCTCTCCCCTTTCCCGTCCTTCTTCTCTCCACACTCTCCTCCCCTCTAATGCCGTTCTCCCCTCTTCCCACTCTTCCCCCCTCTCCCCCTCTTCCCCCACACCCACCTTAAAGGGCGGCAACGCACTTGTGACTTTTGAGTTACAAGTGCCCATCGGCGGCGGTAGTCATTTACCATCAGGTGACCAGTCTGCTCGTTTGCCCCCTATACTACAATTGCCAACCACTGACATTGGATGTTAGATTTTTGAAGTTTTAAATGGCTGGATGTGAGTGTTGTATCGCCCTCCTCAATTTTGTTAATGTTGTTTAATATTTAAAGTAATTATTATTTTAACTAAGTTTAAAAAAAATGTTTATCATTACTCATTATATCCTAGAATAGCTATGATATTTTGATTTTGACAATAATTTAATAATATTAATGCCAATAATGACAAATAAATACAGTTGAGTGCGATTCTATAACCTTCGATAATTTTCTCGGAAACTCGCACAAGTAAAAGTATCCGTGAAACAAGAAACTCGAGGTTGAAATGAAAAAGTAAATCTGATGCTTCAGTAAACTTTACATTTCTTACGAACGCTTCTTACCTCAAGAGTCTTTAAGTAAATTGTTAGTATACAGAATAATATAGAAAATATACAGACAAACAGTACTTAGTCGATTTGTGTTTTGTTTATAAAATTATGTTTTATTTTTTTTAATGAATATTTCTTGGAACCCATTACTATATTTTTGAGCCAGTCTAATTGCAGAGTTTCATTTAAACGAAAACTTACATAGAAATAAATTTTGCAAAAGCACACTAAATTAGAGTTCACTGGAATTTCATTTCTAAGATACACCTGTGTTTACACAGAGTGATTGTAGTCGGTTCGAGTCCGCCATGTTCCTATATCTTTTACCGTTCAGCCCTGGTGAGGAGCCGAACCGTAGCAAACATCTCTATTAATACGTGAAGCGAAAACTTTGGATCCCTTTTTACGATAATTGGGCGGACGGAGGAGTATGAAATTTCGCACACTTATACTTTATACAGAGAAGAAGTCACGAATGCTAAAATTTTTGAACAATATTTGCTACAAAGTTAAAAAAATGCAAAAACGGGTACATACAGCTATGAGTGTCCAGTATATATTTTGACCTGTCATGATACAAAAGTCTATACAATAACAGGTCAAGTAATATTGGCCAATGAAATAAACCATGGTCGAAATTCGACCACCACGGGATCTCTAGTATTTAATAAATAGCTACATTGTATGTTATGACAACGAGCATATTTAAGCCTGCCTTTCGACATGTGTTTTTTTATTTTACTATGTAATTTAAAAAATAATATAATAATAGTTTCCTAATAATTAACATGTTAAAATATCATATATCTGATGGAACGAAATAGTTGACATAAAATAATTGAAATTAATTGTCTAAATCATTGTAATTCTAACAATTTGTACGTCCACCATCTCTCACCTATCCTCTATTCACTCCAAGGTTTGCTGGTAGAAAACTCAGGTTTGGGTTATTTTCTTGATTTTAAGATATGTAATCTATTTTTAGTGCACAATAAAGAATAAATAAATAAATAATACACAAATCAATATGACTTACTTACCTGTCTGTATCTGTAAACTTACTTACGTTCCACAATAAAATAAATAAATGAGTTTCCACACATCAAAAGAAGCCCGGTAATACTACCACAAATGCAATCAGCTAAACTATATGAAGCCACTCTTACACTTTGAATGTTTCATGTGAGCTAATAATTTTAAATTAACGTGTATTAAAATAAACATTCATCAATCGTTAATCTATGGATTATCGCATACAAAAATAATGACGTAATGGAACACGAGTACTACATCTAAATTATATTACATATGATTATTCTTACAAAGTAGTTTCTGTATACGTGGAACAAAATTGTTCGTAATTAGCTCACGTGGGTAGCGCAGATTTTCCGCGACTTACAAGAATTTACTCGACGGGCTCGGTTCGTATTAACGAACAAAAGAAACTGCAGATTTTGTGAAGGTTATTCCTAGATATTGTATTATGTAATGTTAGAGAAGTTGGACTTCTCGAAAACAGCCAGTTCGAGTAACAAATATGCGACCCTGACTTGCTCGACCTATAGCTTTCAACGACCTACACTCTCCAATCCATCCGTATCAGCAATATCTTTTGTCTTCCATTGCTTTCCCTTCTTACCTTTCTCTTTCAATATGCTTCCAATTTTCCTATCTTTCATTCTCAAATTGCCGTTGGCGGCAATAAGCTTCCCCCCTGTGACATAAGTTAATATGCCATTGCCTATCACTTCGAAGATACAGGCGTTAGTGAATTTATGTGAGATTGATAAGAATTGAAAGCTACATTTTGGTAGAAGAATTTGGTATATTTAAAAGTGTGTTTGATCTGCTAAAGAAACACCTTCGTAACACCAGGGTGTTTCTTTAACATAATGATTTGAACGAGATCAAGTTACTGACAATGCGACTTTTAATCTGATCGTTATCGGACGGATATCACTAATAACAAAACTTTTATTTATGATATAATTATATATAATGGATCACTTTTACTTTTTTTATTTACCACTTTTTAGTAAATTTACATTTGACAAAACAATCTATTATTGTGGTGATTTTGCGTGTGTTGGTCTATAATTTTTAATTATTCTTTAAAAAAAGGACTATTTCGAGGAATTGATGAGCAATTTTAGGAAATAATGATATTGCATTTGAAATTGTTCTAAATCAAACCTACAACACTAAAAAAATCGGAAAAATCAGTGTGACCCGGTCACGTATTAAGTCATTTTATGTAGAGTGTGCGTAATTTGTTTACCAATATGATACTTAAGTTATACCGGATTACCGGTATTACCGGAGGCCCTAACCCTTTCCTCTCCCTTATTCCCGTCCTTCCCCTCTCCCCCCTCTTCCCACTCTTCCCCCCTCCCCCTCTTCTCCTACTCCCACCTTAAAGGGCGGCAATGCACTTGTGACTCTCGAGTTGCAAGTGCCCATGGGCTGCGGAAGTCATTTACCATTAGGTGACCCGTCTGCTGGTTTGCCCCCTATACCATAAAAAAAAAAAAACTAAAACTCACAAATATATAAGGCCTTTTAAATAATATTGCTCCACACGGCTTAAGAAGAACCTCTCGCATATTTTAGAACGCATGCAATTTGGGTAATCAGGTCCTGAGCTGACACTATTTACAATACTAGCATAATTAGCTCTGCCTAGTTCCACTCGAAACATGAACAAAAGGTTATCTTGGCACTCCCCGCCACTTTGAGCGGTAAGTGTCAAGACCACGACCAGTTTCTTATAAACTGAATGCTTACACAAACTTAAAATGAATGCAAATGGAGTAAACCATAATGTTATTTGATCCATCTCATCTATTCACATTCATAGCAGGCGCCTTCCGTACTTAGCCAGACACCAATTTCCAAGATAAGTAATAATACATAAAAATATAATTATATGTCATAATTTATTTTGTTCAGTGCAGGCTATAAATCTCTGTGACAAGTTAGTAAAACGAAACTCGGCTATGATAAATGAGTGCGCGCGAGTCGAGACTCGTCTTCATTTCACTTCCAGCTGTTTTACGAGTTCGCAATTTAAGGAGGGGGAAGGAGGTCGTAGGGTGGTTTTATGGGAGTGTTGAAAGTAGAGTTCTGAAGTAGGAAGTAGATTAATCTTAGATTACATGTCAAGTATTGGGGTCAATTCGCTGTAGTAATGTGAAAAGTTCTGCAATTGAGTAAAAGATCTGTGCTATCCATGTTTTTATTTATGGTGGATATAAAAATGGTTTATAGTATGATTCTGTTGAAGACAGTGGTAATGGACTAGAGATTGATGGTGAAATTAGATAGCGTTATGAACGCTCATAGTATTACACTGTATACAAAAAGTGGATGAAAATAAATAAACCAGGGTCAATACCACCACGTTACAGCTAGTTAATGCCTCGGCGCTTTGGTTACGTGTGTGTCATGGCATTCAAACAAGTTTTAGTCCTGTTGGTTAAGCAAATCGTCTACAGGTAACGAAATCTAAGGAAAAACGTGATTTTTTTGTTTTCAAATCATACTTTTATACGGAGCTCGTGCGTTGCCGTGGCGTTTTATGCATTTTGTTGCTTAGAGTATTCTGCCTCGATCACTAAACGTGACATGTCTTCTAAAACTCATTCCCTTATATGTGATAATAATGTATCCCCGTTACGTCACAGAGGGATACATGGCTGGAAGGCCTCCAATCCAACAAAAATGGTAGTCACGAGTTGTACACCGATGGGTCTAAAAAAGGCCCTGATGTAGGGTGTGGAATTTACGGAGAGCGGCCAAAATTCAGATAGAGCGCCAATCTGGGAGCAGAGGCCTCCGTCTTTCAGGCTGAGCTCTTTGCATTAAATAGATGCGTGGAGATCAACCTTGAGAGAAGAGTAAAAAATCAACACATCTACATCAACTCAGACGGCCAAGCGGCGCTATTGGCACTATACAATTTTGAGACTAGCTCAAAGCTAATACAAAATTGCAAGGAAAACCTGAACACACTGGGGCAATCAAACGAAATTACATTAAGATGGGTACCAGGCCATTCAGGAATCGATGGCAGCGAAAAAGCCGATGAACTCGCTAAAGCCGGTGCAGCTAACCGACAGCATGGTCCAGAACCATTCTGCGGCATCAGCTAACAGCGAGCATATTCAATCATAAACGCCCAATATACATCATTGGCTATTAAGAGATGGAAGACCACGGCTGGTCTAAAGCCTTTATAAAGGGCTATGATAATAAAGTATCCAAAGAACTTTTAGAGCTCAAAAGATACAAAACCTGTGCAGTAACAAGAGTCCTAACCGGACACTGCAAACTGAACAAACATATGTTCACCCTAAAATTGGGCGAGAACACAACATTCTGTCAAGAGGCAGAGGAAACTGCAATGCATATTCTATGCTCTTGTGGCCCACTAATGCGGCACCGAAGTATTAACCTAGGGTTGCACATCATGCAACGAAATACAAACAGTCACTGCTGAAAGGATCTGGATGTTTCTCGAAGCCATAAGTCTGAGCAGTGAGCTGTAAAGTAAAAAGTGCGCTACAAAAGACCAGAAATGGTCGAAGTGGCACTAAGCACTCAAACAATAATAATAAATCCCCGTTACGGTAACAATTTTAACCCTCTACAGACGTTGCAGATTTACTCCGAGTATCAATAAACACAGTGTGGTTGAGGTACATTAAAATGACCAAGACTAAATAAACCACCAAGATATCACTACATATTATAAAAAAAAGTCCCCTGCCGCGTCTGTCTGTCTGTTCGCGATAAACTGAAAAACTACTGAACGGATTTTCATGCAGTTTTAACTAATAGACAGAGTGATTCATGAGGAAGGTTTTGGTGTATAATTTGTACCCGTGCAAAGCCGGGGCGGGTTGTACTCATACAAATGTTTTTAACCAACTTCAAAAAGGTGAAGTCTCTCAATTCGATAATTTTTTTTGTGTGTTACGCGATATCTTCGCCATTTCTGAACCGATTGCAATAATATTTTTTTTTAATGCATTGTTGTCAAGGTTGGTTTGATTTCAACTCGGAGAAATGTTCCACCTCGAAGGGTGACAAGTTAATGGATGACGCATTGCAGTCTGTGATTTTTTTTTCAAATTATTTATTTATTCAACGAAGTGGCGTTCGCTTATAGCGAACGCCACTTGCCAAACCACTGGTGTTATTGGTTCATTGCATTAGTTACTCTGCTCTCCAACAGAATAAGACATCTGTTTGTATTGCCATTTGTAGTATTAGTAGCTACCAATCATTCTGCAGAGCGTAGATGAGCAGTTGAGCGTTTATACTTTGAGCAGAAATATGCTGATGACGATGAGATATGTATGTAATTTATAATTATCATGAAATCCTAAGAATTTTTTTGTTTTTATTTTTATCACCCGCATAAGACCGTGTTTGGATACAAAATGAAAAAAATTAAATTAGGCACGACAATGTAATACTCTAACGCTTTTAAGTTATGGCAATGTTCTGCGTCAATGTATATTTACGGTTTTACGATAGAAACAACAAAACGCTTTTTGTTCCCTCGTCGTTTTTCTAAGAAGTAGAGTATATTTTAAATTGTTGCTACGCGGAAAATTAATTATTCCTCAGTTGGGGTGCGTTGGGAGTCAGCCTGCGTTTGACTACAAATAAAAGTCATTTTAAACGATAGACGTTTTAAATACTGATGTTAAAGAAAAAATGGTGCCACCTTCAGACCGATGAAAGAATAACGGGTTTATATCTATCTTTAAGAGTAGGTAAATTCAAAACAAGAAAAGTGACATAATTTACAAACGTATCATGATTTTACATAAACTTACTACAATACAATGTATCTTCCCATTTCATTTCGAGGCTATTACCAGGATGCCAAACATTTGTTATTAAATTTATTATAAACTTCAACATCTTTATTTGCTATAATATTTTACCCATCTTTATATTTACATATTACATTTGTGACTTGAGAGAAGCAATAAAATTATTGTGTTTGATCACGGTGGCATTGAATACAAAACAATTTAAGAGGAAGCGATCAAAGTTCACCTTTTTATCCAACGAGAAGTATGCTTCGTGAGAGCAAGGTGGTCTGTGAAATCCAGGTGAATCCAGCATAAGTATAACGATACTTCAAAAGTCGAATTCTTTATATCGATTACTTTAATCGATATAAAGTATTTCGCGAAAGTCTACAAACTAAGAAAGATTTTACAAAGATGACAACTTCGCGCTGAGTCGCTCACGAATTCTGTAATATATTTTTGTGAAAGTTGGCTAATAAGGTCCTTCGGGTACTTAGTAAAGTGCTTATAAAAGTGGGGTTACAAAAGAATTCTCGACCGAGAAAAGCATTATTATTTTAGATATTAAGTAGTATACACCTCCAAATATGTTATCGAATAATTTAACATCACTCTTTATCCTGTAGAATAATTACAAGTCTTAGAATTAACTGTAAATTTCATTCATTTTACTGCTTTTGAAAATAATTTTGCTAAAGTTGTAAGAGAATCCTCCTGAAATTCGTATTTCTGCAGAGAGGAGCAGATTGTGGCAAAAATTCTAACCGGTGGTTTCGATGTTGAGACAGTATTTACACTACGATTAAATTACGGACACAGATTCTAGAAACTGTTGGCTAATGAATAGCTTGTATAATAATAATCGGGCATATACCTTCAGCTTGAAGGTATATGCCCGAAGGCGTATATGTTATGTTTATTTGTTTCCCGTTCTATTTAGGTTTGTAAAATGGGTAAGATTTATTATGCAATAATTATTACGTGATGTGCCAAAAAACTTATGCAAATGTAGACATATATTTTTTCATGAATGACTTTCTAAAAACTATACTCATATTTATATTCAAATAATAAGTATAGTTTAGTAAAACTACAAAAATACGCTTTAATAGCGAACCCTGCTCTATCTTCAGATCAGCTCCAAGATGCCAAATAATAGTATTATCATCTTAGTTTCGATACGACAATTAGAAGTAGGTACGTAGGTTAAATTTGACAACCAAGATTTGTTTACATAGTTAGCTAACTAGCTTTACTGAAACTAACTTGTTTCATTTAAGCTAATAAAAGCATGTTAATAAAAAAAAATTGGCCACGGAGTCCAAAAGGGTCGCTTCTCAGCTGATTGCTGTGGTGTACGTGAAAAAAAAATTACACCAAGCTCTGAGTTTCATTCACGTCCAGTTTAAGTAGTATTTCATCATCATACATGAATAGACTGGCTGAGTGATATTTACCATCTTTGGTGTTTATAAAAGCAGCTCCTACACTCGCGTTTGTGTTTCTCATAGTGCTTATTAAGGTTAAACAATAACATAGTTCTTTCTTTCCACTTAAAACTCTTTAAATTATTAACTTTTGAACTAGCGCGTTCAATGGTAATATAATAAATAATGTTGGCGGGAATTAACGAGATCACGTATTTAATGGGTTTTACAAACGAATTTATTAAAAATATCGAAAAAATTAGGGTGGATGAAGAACCTTTTTCCTTAAGGATTCGACGATGGAGGACGTGCACCACTGATTTGACAAACTGGTGGATCAATCAACTTTTCTTTATAAAATTTAATAATTTTAACAAATAGAATATTAATTGCTTTATAATAATGTTCAATGAGCATCGCACTTAAAATAAAACTCAAGTCAATTTAAACGTCAAATCCCTAAAGATTATAATTAAGTACATCTCCTACAACTAACTTAAAATAAAATTTGTTTAAGTTAAAAATCGATTTCAATTGAAATCGTCACATTTTTTTCCATAAGTATAGGATAAATTTCTGTTTTGAAGCTTTCCTTAAGTCCCTTAAGTCGTCAATACGAAATATTTACACCTTGTATCTTGGACAACGAATGGCCAAAACGCAATAAAACCTTTAAATATAATTAAAAGTATTGGTTACTGTTTATACAAAATAGCATGAGCATAGATGTTTTCAATTGTGTTATTTAACCACCCAATTGTATTTACACTACAAAGAAAAAGTAATAGGCCGGAACTTTACCAAATATATGGACAACTTGGCTGTCCAAAGGAAATACTACAAATTACTTTAAAGAAAATAAAATACTTTTGTCAAATATATCAATCAATGTTTATTACGAATAGTTAGTAAAACTATATTATACGACCTAAAAGCCATCTTCATTAACATATTAGTACATCTTTGCAATAAATTTGTTCAAATTGCCTTGCACCTTGCAAAAATAATAATCTTTTAAATCAACTAGGGCCTGCTTTCAGTATTTCTGTGTAGGGTTCTTAATTTTGATTTTCCTGATACTTTCATTTTCTGAAAAAATACAAAATTAGTCATACCTAAATACAATTAAATCCACGTATCATTTTACTTCACCATATATTTCTAATTAATTACTACACGTCATACATACATATATTTCTAGCTAATTACTACTATTATTTTACTAAAGCACTTATATCTAATAAAGGCTCAGGACGTACCAATAATTTATAAGCTACTACAAATGCAGAGCAAAGCAGAGCTTATAATGAGTGCGGGTAATTAACAAACAAACATAAATAAACATCCATAATTCAAACACAAACATTCGTATTAATTACACAAACTTTTATCCTTACAGAATTGAAACCAACAACCCCAAGATTAGGAGGCAGCAGCACCACCACCAAATTAACAACAGCTGAATTGTCCTACGCACAACTATTCAGTTGTGTTAGAGACTGATTGTACAAGAGACATTTTTCGAACTTTAAGCTGTTTGATAGAACAGAGCGTCTATTTTTTATTTCACGCTAATAGTAAAATTTTGATCAAATGCAATCTAGTAAATCATAATTTATTATAATAATCAATTACTTACGTATTTGGTTGTCTGAAAGACACACAATATAGCCACCATCCATCATCATCATCATCCGCCATCTTTAAAGGATCTTGGTTGACTGACACTGCGGTTATAGTAGTATCAAAATAGCGTCAGCGTCGGTCGCAATTGTTTACCAATAAAACTGACTTAGCAAAACTATATAATAACGTGCCATCAATATTTTAGTTCTAAAAATTATCGCAGTTGTCCAAAAGACTTACGGTACGAAGGACTTTTCTTGGACCAGGTATATTTGCAAATACATAATAAAAATGACAAATATGTGGTAAACACAATTTGTTAAAATTACAGTTAATTGAATAGTAATATTTTTTAGTAATATGAAGTTCCTGCTACCATAACTGCATGGGGACAAACAGTAACTATAAGACACGTCCTTTTGAGTCACTTGGATAACTATTAAAACATTAAATTTCAAAATATTGACAACAATTATTTGTCATGTATTCGTTTTTATTGTAAATAATAAAACAATGATTTTTAAAATACGTATATTCATATGTATTTTCTGTTTTAGACCAGGGACAGAGCAATGTCGCCCTTGGACAAATAAAAGTTGATTGATCAATGCAAACAGTAACTATTAGACACGTCCTTTTGAGTCACTTGGATAACTATTAAAACATTAAATTTCAAAATATTGACAACAATTATTTGTCATGTATTCGTTTTTATTGTAAATAATAAAACAATGATTTATAAAATACGTATATTCATATGTATTTTCTGTTTTAGACCAGGGACAGAGCAATATCGCCCTTGGACAAATAAAAGTTGATTGATCAATGCAATTTACTGTGATGAATACGTGATCCGTGAATTCCCGTTAACTTAAGTACTCTTTAAAAAATTGTTGTAAGAATGCGTGAAAAAATATATCACATTTCTTTTTTTAATCTAACTTTTCTGTTAGTTTTGTTTAAAATCTTAATATTAAAGAGTAGAGCTTACGCAAAGCTCGCAAAGTTTTTAGCACTGCCAAGAGAACAAAGTTATCGTCCTTACAACTTAGAGTTCATCTGTACAAGTTAAGTAATTCATTACTTTGTATGATCCTCAAATAAATGTGTTCACGACAAGAAGCTAAGATAAGGTCATACCTATACTAGTTATGTTACAATGGAAAGTTTTCTTTGTAATGATTTTATAAGTGCTTATGAGATTGGTTCAGTGAATATTGAATCAGTATTATCCGAATAGATATTTGATGAAATTAAGATCTATGTAAATGTTTTGTGGGATTGAAATAAACATTATTATTATTTATTTCTATTGGAGCTCACCCGGTGGGCGAATTACGACCATAATTTATTTCTGGTTTAGTTCATTAGCCAGTATAACTTGAACTTTTATTGTAAATGCTTACTTACCTTACTTACTTACATGTTGTTAATAAAAAAAATATTAATTGCACTCAAACTTTAAGTATTCCAAATTCCACGTTCCTGCGTAAGCGTTTTTTTTTTAAATGCGTACAAAGAATTCTCTTATAATAATATGTAGTATAAGTATATATATATATATACATATGTGACTGGCAGCCATATACGTAAATGTTGATGGACCGCACCGCAGTCCTTATTAACTCAAGACTTAAGTCCTACATAAATCGTGCTAAACTAATTAAAGTTTGATTAAAAAACTTCTACTTGATCTTAATTTTCAAACGAAATGATTCTTGAGCAGAGGTTCTATAATCCAACCTCCTTCTGAAACTAATGTTAGGTAGTTCTTTAGTATTCAGTACGGTTCTGCAATACAGCAGTTAAAGCTGATACCGTATAGGTACAGACTGGATATCTTACTAATATTATAAAGGCGAAGTTGGCCTCCTCATTACTTCACTCATTCTATGAAATGCAATGCACACATTGCTTTACGCCGGTTTTCTGTGAGGCCGTGGTATTACTCCAGTCGAGCCGGCCCATACGTGCTGAAGCACGGCTCTCACACGACGAACGGATCTGGATAAATTTTGGCACAGCTCTCTGTGCCAAATTTCATCCAGATCCGTGAAAATAGCCTATGTGCTATTTCAGGCTATAAACTATCTAGTTTATAGCCTGAAATAGCACATAGGCTATTTTTATCCCGAAAAATAGTAACGTTCCCGTGGGATATATTTCACCAAAATTTCCACGCGAACGAAGTCGCAGGCAACAGCTACTATATTATAATCAAACTTCATGCACATATTGTACAAATAAAAGACAGGCTTAATGCATAAGGCATTTTCTGTCACTCTCTGCCTTAGGGTAATGCAGAAATAAATAGTGGTAGTTGCGAAGTTATAATAAAATAAGAAGAGAGAGAGAGAAGAGAAGAGAAAAACAGGGTTGAAAAAAAATACCCCAGGTTGGTTTTTAAATGTTTTTGTAATAATTTTTGATCAAGTCATAGAATACACTCTTTACATAGTTCACTTTGCGTCATTGATACATTTTTTTGTTTTTATTGTATAGGGGGCAAACAAGCAGACGGGTCACCTGATGGTAAATGACTACCGCCGCCCGTAGACACCAGCAACTCCAGAGTCACAAGTGCGTTGCCGGCCTTTAAGGGTGGAAGAGGGGGATAGGGGTGGGAAGGGTTAGGGCCTCCGGTAACCTCACTCACTCGGCAAAAATCAATACAATCATTGCTTCACTGCCAGTTTTCTGTGAGGAGTTTTTTTTTTATTCACAACTATGGATGATTCTGTGTAATGTTATTATTACACATAAAAGGGTCAGCAATTGCGAATAAAACCTGCAAATTTTCTATCAGAAAAACTGTACGACACTTTTACGATGATAACAATGACACGAACTGAACAATAAATGAGTAAACATTGAAGTTTGTTTTATAGTTATTTTATGTTTATATCGACACCAGCGTGATGGAAGTTTTATGTCGACGAGGAAACTTGCTCTTGTGTGGAAATATAAAATAGATGTTATCAGCACTCTGTACTTGTGTTTGAGATAGAATATACACTAGTCTCTTATTCACAATGTTAGCACTTTGAAGTTATTGCTGTTGTTATATACATTATCAAGTTTATTGAATACCAATTACAAAAAAAAATAAGTAGAATAATGTTCCGCAGTGAAAGAGTACATCTATGTATATCTTTAAGGAAAGTTATGTTGTATTCTTAATGTTTTTAGTATATTATGGGGTGTAGTGGGGCGTCTGTTTCCGCTTAGGTGTACTAGCCGACCCTATGTGGGTAGTGCACCGCCAGGTACAGGCGGCCTGCAACTCTCGCCAGTGGCTCCAAGAAGCTGCAGTGCTTGCAGCGGCCACATCCCGGTAAACCGCGTCGGCTCGCGGGCTAAACCTGGTCGAGGGGGATCTTTTCTGCTTTGGCAGAAAGGTCTTTTGCGGACGCCTCCCGCATAAAAGCACAAAGTCTGTCTCGGCGCAGAAGGCAACCCACGCTGATAAGCAACGGATCTAGGCAGATGCTGCGAGACAGCAAGGCATTGTGAAAGGCCGAGGGCGACGATAGAGGTCAAGAGCAATCGTCGGCCAGACACTGCATCCGTCCCTTCTCCAGTCGTAGCGGTTCTCCGTTCCACTGGATCAAGGAGGGTAAGGACGAGAGAGTGCATCTGTGTTTTCGCGTACACTTGTGCACTGAAATATATCCTGCGCACTTGACCGCTTCCGAAAAATGGACTCCGAAGACGTCAAGTCCTGTGGCGATGGGCAGAAGTAGAGAGGTCCGGTTTGATGCAAGCCGGGTTTTGTCTGATGCCTGCACGCAGGCGGCTCCGGGGGTGTGAGTACACGCCGTGGTCGTTTTTGCACTGCAATGGGGTGACAGTGTGAGCTCGGTAGCACCCGGGGTGACAAAGCAGCCCTTTTCAGGGAGGCACTGCTTTCCCCGCTCAGCCGGGGGAGGGGCTAGAAAAGGTGCCCTAAAAAAATGCTCATCCCTCCCAAAGAGGATGGTAGTAACCACGGCTGCCTCCGCATCTATTAATTCGTGGTCAACGTCGCAAAGAAACTAATAAAAATATTAAAACATCTACTATGACATTCGGCGCATGGAACGTGCGAACACTTCTAGACCGCAACTCTAATGCTTGTCCTGAGCGAAAAACTGCCATCTTATCCAGGGAACTTTGTCGCTATAATGTAGATGTAGCTGCACTAAGCGAAACACATCTTGCTGATGAAGGTGAACTGGTAGAGCACGGCGGTGGATATACTTTCTTCTGGAAAGGTACCGCTGCCTCAGAGCCGAGACGGTCAGGTGTCGGGTTCGCGATCAAAACCCAACTTGTGAAGTGTCTAGACGAATATCCTGTCCACATATCTGACCGCGTGACCACTTTGCGCCTTCACTTGCATAATGACAACTATCTTAATGTCATCAGTATTTATGCACCAACGTTGGGTAAATCTGATGACATTAAAGATCAGTTCTACGAGGAGTTGACTCAGTGCCTCGATAGCATTCGTCCCAAAGAACAGATACTGGGGGACTTCAATGCCAGAGTCGGTCGAGACTATGACGCTTGGCCCAGGGTCTTGGGTAAGCATGGGATTGGGAATATGAACAGCAATGGCCAACTGCTGCTCAGCCTATGTGCGCAATTTGAACTAGCGATCACAAACACAATGTTTAGACACCCCGCTAAGCACAAAACCACATGGATGCACCCAAGGTCCAAACACTGGCATCTTATCGACTATGCAATTGTTCGGCAAAATAACGTTTCCCAAGTCCAAGATACGCGCGTCATGCGCGGTGCGCACTGTTGGACAGATCATAGGCTTGTTATCATTAAGCTATGCCTTCGCTTGTTCCCGCCTCGGAGATCGAAACGTACAAAACCTGCGTCCCTGGACGTGGAGAAGCTCAAAAACGAAGAGGTGCGAAATAACTATGTTTCAGGCTTAGCAAGTACCCTACCACGTGACCAAACAGGGGACATTGAAGCTGACTGGAAGACTCTGTCTACTCATGTTTTAGATACAGCTGCGAATATCTTAGGTCGAAAAGTCCGGAGAAATGAAGACTGGTACGATGAGAATGACAGAGTATTGACAGAAGCTATATCGGATCACCGCAAATTATTACGCGAAAACGGTGGAAAGCGAACTAGCGGAAACACTGACGTTGACATCAAGCAAAGTGAACAAGCTCTACGAAAACTATCTCGGGAAACAAAAGACAACTGGTGGCAGAAAAAAGCTGAGTCCATACAGTTTCTCGCAGACACGAACCAGCTTGGTGAGTTTTATAGTGAGGTTAGAAACCTGCTGAGAAGTACTATCCGAGCTAAGGTACCCCTTAAGTCACTTGATGGTCAGCATCTTATTAAAACTAAGGATAATGTGTTAAATAGGTGGGCAGAACACTTCAACAATCTGCTCAATGTAGATCGATCAGCTGATCTGCAACGCATTAGCCTGATACCTCAACTCCCATTTGCTGATGCATTAGACGAGCCACTAAAGCTGGACGAAGTGGTCGTTGCCATCAAACAGCAGCAAAACAAGCGTGCGGTTGGTATTGACTTAATACCGGTAGAACTACTTAAGTGCGGCGGGAAGGAGTTGTACTCGTCCTTATATGAACTTTTTGTTCGCATGTGGGATGAAGAACGGGTCCCAAATGACTTCAAAGTCTCACGCATCAGCGCCCTTTACAAGAACAAGGGCGACCGTTCGGACTGCAGCTCCTACCGTGGTATTTCGCTTCTATCTGTCCCGGGAAAAGTCTTTGCCAGAATACTTTTAAACCGCCTTAGGACACTTTCTGAACAACTACTGCCGGAGACCCAGTTTGGCTTCCGACCTGACCGGGGAACCTGTGAAGCCATATTCTCTGTGCGTCAACTACAGGAAAAAAGTAGAGAACAAGGTCGTAAGTTGTACCTTTGCTTCGTTGACCTCGAGAAGGCCTTTGACAGTGTTCCCCGTGAAGCCCTATGGCTTGTACTTAACAGAATGGGTTGCACAGGGAAATTTGTAAAGCTTCTCAGACTACTGCATGATGACATGGAGTGTTGTGTGACAGTGGAAGGAGAGCAGTCGAGTTTCTTTCCCGTCACCTGTGGGGTAAAACAAGGCTGTGTACTCGCACCCACACTCTTTGCTTTATACTTCGCTGTTGTGGTCAGAGAGGTTTTACAGAATTCTCTTGAAGGTGTACGCATCCGCTTTCGAACAGACGGCAAACTGTTTAATCTCGCTAGATTTAAGGCAAATACCAAAGTGTCATACGCCATGATCAGCGAGATTATGTACGCTGACGATCTTTGCTTTTTGGCAGAATCCCCGGAGGGCCTGCAAAGGCTGATGTCTGACCTGCACCAATCTTGTTGCAAGTATGGCCTTAAGATCAGTGTTAAAAAGACGGAAGTGCTATCCTTGGATACTAGTGGTCGTGAGACACTATCCGTGAAGATTGGTGACGACGTGCTGAAGCAGGTTGACAAGTTTAGATACCTGGGGAGCACTATAACAGCTAAGTGCGACTTGGACTCAGAGATAAGCAGTAGGATAAGTGCTGCCGCGGCAGCTTTCGGCAAACTCAACTCCAAGGTCTTCTGCTCACATGATCTGAAACTGACCACGAAAGTGTCCGTATACATGGCCATTGTGCTGCCAAATCTACTCTATTCCGCTGAGACGTGGTGCTTGTACCGACACCATATTCGTACACTAGACCGATTCCACCTGAAATGTCTGAGAAGTATCATGAAGATAAGTTGGTCTGACCGTGTACGTAACACTGAAGTGCTGCGACGAGCCAATGTTGGTGGCATTGAAGCTTACCTGATGCGGCGACAACTTCGGTGGTGTGGACACGTGTCGCGGATGGCGGAGAATCGAGTGGCGAAACGCGTCTTTTACTCAGAGCTCAAGGAGGGCAAGCGAAAGCAGGGCGGTCAACTCCTCAGATACAAAGACGTTCTGAAAAGACATTTGAAAAGATGCGAGATAGAGCACTCGAAATGGGAGGATCTGGCAGCACAGCGACAAGAATGGAGACATATGGTCAAAACAAAAACTGATAATTTCGAGAAGCGTCGCATACTGGAGCTAGACGCTAAGCGTGACGAACTTAAAGCCCGACCACCAGCGGCCCTAACTTACAATTATTTCAACGGTGTTCTTTCATGCCCGCACTGTGCGCGAAAATTCACAGCAAAAATTGGCTACGTAAGCCACATAAGGGCGCATGAACGCCGAAACTTAACGTAGGAGTCGACAGCGGTCGCCATGACCGAAAACGGTCGGAGGAGATTATTATTATTAGTATATTACATTTTTGGATAGATTGTTATGTAGTGTTTTATATAACTAGTTGTAGCTCCAGCCTGTTGAAGTTGTCTACTTATTATTTTGATGAAGCTCTAACTTCACTTCATCAGAAAGTATTCTCGTATATTTTTCACCCTAACATTTTTCAACAAAAAAATGTGTCTGTAATCACTAAAGGACTTTTAGTTAGACGCTTAGATTTATTATAAATTTTATTTTCTGAATTCTTTCTCCTATTATATTTTTTAAGCCGCGCACATCTAAAACTTACGATATTAAGAAGTTGTCCATTGACACTTTACTTATAGTCTCTATAACAATGGAAAGACACTCTATTCCGGTTTCTTTGCAGTGAGTGTCTCAATAGAATCTACATATGTATTGGAACAGGCAACTAGCTTCACGACTGTAGTCTAACATAGTGTAACAATTCAAAAATAACTATAATTATAATTGGTTTAATTGCAATATAAAAAGAAATATAAAATAATATAAAAGTCAAAAAACGCTTTTATTACTTTTATATTCGGTTTGTTAATAAAACCTTTTTTTTTCTAGTTTTTCTAAACGCCACCAATGCACTTTTTGTATCATTTGATGTCAAGGACCCCACTACTAAAGTTTTTTTTTTTATTTTTTAAACTAAAATTTATTCTTTAGTACCTATCTATTAACCTGTAGTGTCAACAATTAAATATTGTAGTTTTTTTCCTACGACGCTTATCTGCATTGTTATCAACAACTTAATGAATCACGGTCTAATTTCCTCCGACCTATGTTCGACCACTGGTCGTCTAAGTATATATTTATTTACCTAGCTATTATACACGCGGTAATCCGTTAATGTGGCGTAATTAAGGTAAACCACATATCAATCACGTGAGCACACAATGCAATGCACCATCACCATAATGTTATTCAGTTTATAAATTTTCTTTGGTGTTTCAGTTCATTAGCTGTAGAAATAAATTATTTATTTAAAACGGCTAACATAAAATAATACATAGGCAGCATTAAACCAATATATATTTGTGCATGACGCTTTAATGTACTTGCACAAATTTTAATTAAGCGATAATTTCAATTATGTTTTTGACTTGTATTTTAAAACAATAGAGAATTAATTAGAGAGAGAGAATTAGTACAAATAAAATGAATACCAACTTTTATATTTAAATAGGTATATATTATAATATCGGTAGAAATATACAGCAAGTGTCATCTCAGCATTCGGGCCAACCGGGTCCGAAACTAATCGCACTGACCCGAAACACACGTGACTAAAACCGTATATCTGGAAAAAAACTATGAATACCGCTTATAAAAAATATTATTAGAAAATTAGACTATGCTAATATAGTAATCTTTCAATCAAATCTACTTCAATAATTATCACTATTTCATAGTCATGACAAGTGAAGCTATTGATTTAGACAGTATTTATCCAAACTAATATATTGTAATGGCTAAAGCGTCGCACTTGTTGTCGCGGGTTCCAACCCCACCCAGTGCCCTACCGACGTGAACCCACTCCTAACACTAGCACTTATCTTAGCTGGAGGGGTTAAGTGTAAGAATACTAGTAATGTGTGACCCACGTTACTAGTATTCTTTATACTAAAAAAAAACGTGAACGTTACAGCGCTCTATTCTATTCTATTCCGGCCAGTTCAAATTACAAGTATGCGACCCTGACCTGCCCGAGCTATTACTACTGAATGCATTCGTATAAGGAAAATTCCTTTCCTTCCCTTGTCTTCTCTTTTTACCTACCTTTCCTTTTAAATAGCCTCCCAATTTCCTTATCTTTAATTCCTAAAGTGCCCGATTGACGGCAAGTGGCTTGCCCTTATTACGTGACTGGGGCCAAGTTATAGTTGGCTAAATGTGGGTATTTACTCTTATACGCATTTATACTCCTTTGCTTACACCTTCGGAGATACAGGCGTAACTGTATGTATGTAATATGATAATCCCACTAATAAAATTATTTCTAAATGTGAAAGTTTCGATGGATGGATGGATGTTTGTTACCCTTTCACGCAAAAACCACTGAACCGATTACGATGAAACTTGGTATGTAGATAGCTGGAGACCTGGATTAATCCATAGGCTACTTTTTATCCCGATATTCCCACGGAATCGGGACTTACCTTACGGGAAACCGCGGGGCACTGCTAGTATTATTATAAAGCCGAATGTGAGTTTGTTTGTTTGTTACGCTTCTACGTTTTAATTACTCAATGGATCATCATTAATTTTGCATATACCTTGTCAGTTGTAGAGAAAAGGATTTTATCCAGAAAATAAGTACTGTTTCCCAAAGATAGAAAAATATTTTAAAGCAATTGACGCGAGTAAAGCTGCGGGCAAAAAATATCTATTGAAAAGAGCCGAACGGATGTTCAGTGTATCCGCATGATTGGCCTTAGAGAAAGATCAAAAATGTGTATTTTGATCTTTACCTTAACCAGTTTGGTGACTATATTACCAATGTGTAACTCGGGTCTTAATTGCCATCCCGAGTTACACATCTACTATGTATTAAAGTCACAAAACTTTAAAAACATTTATTATTTCCAAGTTTTAACCTGTTAATTTTCAGACTTAACCCTAAAACTTACCGATTTGGTGATAGCAACATTAGTTACAAGTCATTTCACAACAAACACTTCAGTATAGTATATTTATTTATTTATTTATGGTTAACCAACAATTGTTTACACTGCACCCTACAATTATTTACAAACTTATTACTTACATAAGTGTAACAATTAATTCAAGGTTAACACCACGTGCATATGATGTTACGAACTCGTAGGTATACAGTTCAAAAATTTATTAAATCTTAAATTATAGAAAATATTAGATGTTATAGTTTCATAATACAACTTCCAATAGTGATAACAAAGACAATAATTTAAAAAATAATGACAATAAATAAATTAAAAATAAAGTACAATAAAAAAAAAATATATATTAACATTCAATTTATAAATGAATTATTCCTATTATAAGAGTTGACAATTGTATTGTAAAATTTCCCAAGGTTATCGTTATAAATGTCTACTATGTGACTGCAGCCGTTTATTACTTTGCAAAGTCTGGGAACTGGCGAGTTAGCACCCAAAACGGGTGCGTAAAGGTGGGCATAAGGAAGTAAGAGCATTTCTGGGAGATCTAGTTGGAGCCCGAAATCTAATTAAATCAAGCAAACGAGGGCAATTAATTTGATTACGAAGAAGTTTGAATCCAAACAATGCATCCGCAATCACCCTGCGCACGGACAGTGATTGCATTATGAAGTATTCCAGACGTGTGTTGTACGACGGCAGCTGTTTAGTTTTACCCTCGCAGAATGCAAGGTGCCAAAGAAAACGTTTCTGAACGCGCTCCAGATGCAGCATATGTACAGCATAGTGAGGTCGCCATACAACGCTATTGTACAACGCTAAGACTATTGTACAACATGATCTTTGTTTTACTAATCTTAAAACTTCTAGAATTACGCAGTATAAAATCCTAACATTCTAGACGCTTTCTTAGTTATATTATCTAAATGTGGCAAGAAGGTAGCTTTTTTGTCAAACGTAACTCCTAGGTCCCTGACTGTTTCCACTTCTTGAATTTTTACATCATTAATAAGGTATTCTGATGAAATATTGTAAATCCTTCTCGTGAACTTTACATGGTAACATTTGCTGGTATTCAGTTCCATTTTGTTGTTTCTACACCATTCAATTACCCTATTAGAATCATCTTGCAAGAGCTCTGTGTCATTTATACTTTCTATTGTTCCGGCAAACTTCAGGTCATCAGCGTACAAAAAACATTTCGAATGACGAAAACAGTAAGGTAGATCATTTATGAAAATATTAAACAAGATCGGAGCTAAATGGGAGCCTTGTGCTGCCCCAGAAGTGATATCACGGTTTGTAGATTGAAAACCATTTAGGACAACATAGAATTCACATATGATTTAATCCAATCTAGAAAAGGTCCAGTAATTCCGTAAGCTGTTAGTTTGTACAGTAGTATAGCGTGTGAAATTTTGTCGAAAGCTTTGCTTAGATCAGTGTAAATAACATCAAACTGTTTATTTGTATCAAGAGCTTGTATTAAAGACTGTAAAAGTTACTAAGTTTGTGCTTGTCGACCTAGCCGCTATGAAGCCATGTTGATGATCACTAACATATGACTTAAAGTGGTTTTGTATGTGGGCGCATATCGAGGACTCAAATATCTTTGCAAATGTTGAGATAATTGAAATTGGTCTGTAGTTTTTTACATTATCTTTACTATCAGCTTTGTGCACAGGGACAACTTTAGCTGTTTTCCATTCTGACGGGAAAGTGCCTGATAACAATGATGTGTTATAAATAATCAAAAGTGGCGAGACCAGTTCCGCGCATGCAGAGATAAATATTGGTGGTATGCCATCCGGTCCCGCCCCCTTTCCAATATTTAACGTTTGTAACTTTCTTAATAAACTATTTCTATCTAGAACCGGGTGAGTTAGGCATTGGCTGTTATTCATTAAATTTTGTAAATAGCTAGTACCGCACTTAATATCATCGTCATCCAGACTCCAGACAGACAGACAGACATGTAGACTGAAGAGAAGTGGTTAGCAAAGAGATCACATATGTTTGGGCCATTAGATGTCGTAGTTTGTCCGTCAGTCATAGTCAAAGGGTATGCACTAGATCCGCCGCGTTTTGCTCTTACGTGAGCCCAAAAAAACTTAGGATTATCCTTGATTTCCGCCTCCAGTTTAGCAGTGTAAGAATTATACAGATCTTTAGCTAAATTTTGACAACGTTTTGTAATTAATTTTAATTCAATTTCATCCATGGGATTTTTGTATTTTTGGTAACGGAGTCTAAAATTTTGTTTTTCTTTTAATATTCTGATTAGTGATTTATTAAACCAGGTTGGGTATCGGTTATTCAAGGGTTTACAATTTGGCACATACTTATTAATAGCTATTCTTAGAACATCATAAAATATTTTCAACATTTCATTTACATCACTTTTGCCCTTGAAGAGCAGACACCAGTCCTGTTCATTTAAAAATTCTTTAATCTTTTCATAATTTGCTTTATGGTAGTTAGGTCGTGTAATCAGTTTGCTGTGACAGCATACAGCATTTTGTCCAAAGACAAGGTTATATCCAGTGGGGGGGGGGGTGCATTTTATGAATTGTTGTCAACGTGCTAGTAGACTCATTTACTGAATAAGTTGGCAACGTGGACAAGACTAGGTCTAAAATGCGAACAGAACAATTTTTGGTGTGGTTGTATTGTGCAAGTTCAGCAATATCCATGAAGTCTAACATTGCTTGGCGCAAACTAGGCAGTGAGTCATTGGCTGCTCCAGTATCCCAGTTTATTAAACCTAAGTTAAAATTTCCTATTATACATATAGGGATACCAGTTGAATCCAATACAATATTGCAATACTCAATGAAATGTTCAAGTGTTGAAGTACATAAAGGTGGAGGTAAGTATATCGCGCAAAGAGCTATTTGACGTGATTCATTAGAGGCAGAGACATCAACTATAACCCAGAGGACTTCACAATATTGCTCTGCCAGTTGTCAACACGCTTTGAGTGATTTTTTTTTGAGCCGGCGATAAGCACTCCACCTCCATTTTTAAGATTTTGAAAACCTGTTGTTTCTCTATCTTTTCTATACACCAGATATCGGCTGTCAAAAAGTTCACTGCTAAGCACATTACTATTCAACCAAGTTTCTGTCAATATTATGACGTCGCAGTTTAAACAACACAAATTACAATAGAAATTATTTGTTTTAGTACGTAGTCCTCTACAATTCTGGTAATAAATGTTTAAGCTATAGAATTTTAAAATAAGTAACTAACCTGTACATGCAATATTCTTATTTACTTATTATTATTTAAACAATTTTACTTAAGCAAACTGAATTCCTAATCCATATGTACTCTGCACCGTCGGTTTTTCTTACAAATATTCTGCCATTTCTAACCCATACGTATTTGTAGTTCATTTCTTTAGCCTTGATCCTGGTAGCTGCGTGGAGGGCTTTGTTAGATGGTGAAAGATGTTCAACTACATAAATGGGTGTCTTGTTTTCGGTAAATCCAAGGTGTGTACTGTTTAATTTTTTGCTAGGGTTGTTATAGTTATCCTTGATCGCTGACGCAAGTAATAGGTCGCGCAATCTTGGTGATGCTAGTTGGACTACTATGGATCGAGAACGTACATTGGATGTATTTAACTTAGCAACTCGGGTACAATGTAGTATATCTTTTTCGTTGATCTCACAATTTACTATTTTTCCAAGTTCCGGCATGCATTGTATTTCGACGTTGCTAGATCGGTATTGTAACTCTAAGTTATCAATTCGTACTGAGAGGTTTCCAATTTTGTTCTTTAGTTCTGTGTTTTCAGATTCTAGGTTTTTTATAGTTTCTCTGTTTGTTTGCAATATTTTTTCAAAATCTTCGAATTTACTATTTATGAACGACATCGATGCTACAATATCTTGTATTTCTCTTTGACAGGTTCCAATTATTTACTAATTGTGCTTCCAATACTTTTATTAAATTGCGATAGCATGTCCCTAAATTCGGCTTTAATTATATCTTGAATAATTAAAGCCGAACTTCGTCTTTACTTTCAACGAATTTCGTCTTTATCGCATGGAGTTGGGGGTGGCGATGGAGAGGCGACAGCTGGTCTTTTATTGCCTCTATTTAAAGACACGCCACAATTAGGAGTCGAGTCTTTTCCAGACATTATAGTAATACAATCTAGGTAGCACTGCGGTTGTATGACTATGTGTAGTAGTAAAAAAAAAAACACCAGAAATAGTAAATCTATTTATCCGAGCGCCGCAAAAGAACTTGTAACAAACGCTATCAGCTGATCTTGTGTATAGTTGCCAGCGAGTGTGCGTGGGCAAGTCGCAGCATTCGGTCACGTTGCTGCGTTCGCAGCAAGTGATGTCTGTAGCACGTTAGTTCTTAGTGTATGCCGACTTCCAGTATAATATATGTATATGTATTTATTGTTATAATAATTTTATCAATTTTTATCAGAATAATATATTTTGTAAAATTCCAGATTCACTGATATTTTGTAAATTTATATGTATTTTTAGACTCTGACAACATTGAACGTATTATTCTGCGTTCCGTTATCCGTATCTCATTGCAGTTTCATGACGATGCGAGTGTCATGTATCAGGGGGTTAATATTGACTTTGATCTGTCGGTGAATGACACGAATGACAGAGCTGCAGTAGGGACAACCTAATAACAATGATGATAAGCAGAATTTCAAGTACCACTTTAATTCAAATACTCATAACTGACACCGATTGTTTATTTTATTTATTTGAGTTCACAGAGGTCTTAATACTAGTTCATTTGATGTTCACTTACGGCTGACGGCGCTAAAAAGTTGTATTGTTTCTGTTTATGTATCGTTTGAGTTCTGTATTTAGAATTATATGTAAACAATGGCACTGTTATTGGGTTAATATTTTAGTTTCTTAAAATGAATATTTTCACTGAGATAACAATAGTACAACACTCTTAGCACTCGATACTTCCACTTGTTATCACTTTATCTTCTAAAAAAAGTATTTTTATATTATTTTTACAATTAAATACACAGATTACTTGTTAACGTCGCCGGTGTTGCCAGCAAGATGTATAAAAAGTATGGTAAAAGAAGATTTTATGGTATCTAATGTCAGATGAATACAGAATGAAAAGGTATAATTGCTATAAGTATCTACCGTTATACCTAAATGATTATTTAAACAATAAAAAGCAAGGAAAAGAAAACACAGAGAAAGAATTGAACTTCGATAGAAATAATACGCACGTCATTGTGTCATTATTGTTGAATACAATTGAATATATAATATATAGTTGATGTATAATATATAGTTGAATACAATTTCTAACCCTTTTTTTCGTGTGGAAACCCCCACGGGTCATCACCTCACCGGAGCTAACGGTGAAGTGGTATGTCGGAATCGAACCGACTAAAATCACACTATGTTCCGTCACAAGTGGGTCTATTGCAAGGGACCCGGGATACCCTAAGAAGGAAGCCTCCGGGAACCCCTGCAGACCTTGGCCGCCTTCAGCAGGCGACCACTTCATGGGGTACGGGGGGCCTAACCCCCCTCCAGATCAGAGAGGTGCGCGTGGAACACGTCGCGCCACCGTCTCGGGCCTGCTTCTGCAAGGGTAACGGTCAGCCCCTGCAGAGCAATTTCTAACCCTGCTTTCATTCAAATAGCAGGATTCGGCATGTCCTTTAAGGGCAACTCGAATATTCCTGTGTCGCGGGGGGGCTTCACAAACATTCAAACAACGGACAAAAAAAAAGCCCAGGCTCGGGACATCTATTTGTGGGTCACACAAATTTTTGTCCCGGGTCGGACCCACAACACTCGGCGCGGCGAAGTGGCGAGATGACCACTTAAACCATTGCGCCATCCGTGCAGTCAAGTCAAGTCTTCCGTAAATCTCTTTTAATGAGGTAAGCGCTTAATTCGAGTTGTCGTTCTCTCCTTCGCTCCATTATTATGAGAGTGATAAAGGCGACTGAATTAGCTCCTACTCACGGTGACTAGCGGACCTTGCTCTCTTCAACTAATGTAATATATTTGTCGGAGAGGTCAACAGTACGGGAGCTAATTTGACAACGAGACACAAGCGTAAGACAGATGGCGCTTCTATAGAGTCTAGTCTGAATTTCGTGCGGGTTAGCTTTGGTGTTAACGTGCATCTCTGAGCGAGACACTTCGCTGCCAGCCACCGCTTGGACAACAAGTCTATCACTTCAAGTCAGTATCACCCACGGGATCGGGACTTACGCAGGTGAAACTGCGGGATGCTGCTAGTTATGTAGTTATTATTTAAATATTAACTAGTTTTTGAACGTGACCCCGGTCGCGTTATTTATTATTTACTTTTTTACGTCTCTCGGGAACAGTACTTTTTTCTGGACTAAAGGTACCCTATGTCCTTCCGGTTTTCTTGGAAGTCATTAAGGGAGGCCAATATCCAACAGAGCACGTCCTATGGCTGAAATGGTAATGATGATGTCCTTCTCTGTATCCACGGTAACGTGTATGTAAAATGTTATAATGAACGGTGCGGCAGCACATAAAATACGAACAAACATATATATATACACTGATTTTTATATATAAAGCTTTATTATTATACATTATTTATAACATGGTAAATATCTATTGCATTTTATAATTAAAGTAATCATCTCAAGGCTGTACTTAACCAATTCTCTTTAATGGGAAATAATAATTCTCTAAAGATCATGAAGTAGTTAAATAATTGAGCAACTGACAACTTTTTCTAAGTTTTTTCTAAGTTTTGTAAACTAACAAAATAATCTTAATAATAATATATTGAAAAATTAAATGTAAATACTGTGATGGAAATGCGCACGGGATACCAAATTCCAAAAATTGGAATTCGACGAGATGTATGAAAAACTTTTAAAAGCTTGATGGCATGTGTTATCATATCCACGATCTAACCATGGGGTCACAATACTCAAATCGCTTTCGGCAATATCCCCTTGAATGAAGTGTTAATTCTAACTTCAATATAAGAGCACGCAGGTACACGCAATACAAACTATAAAAAAAAAAACACTGCACACAGTGAAATCTAGACAGTCTGAAAGAATTTTTTCCTTTTCCACTTCAATCTGATTTTGCGATGTTTCCTATTTGTCTAGGCTTCGGATACGAACTGAAACCTAAGCTTTATTACGCTCTAGTCACAGAGCAGTAAAGGCGAAATTGGTTTAAAATATTATAAATTGGTTGGGTATAGATGTGCCAGCCACTCGCGAGCCTGAGAGATCAATTATGCATACCACGACAAGATACGGGGGCTTAAATAATAAAAGGATCTATTCAAACTGACGGTAGATTTAATACGGCTAATTATTTATGTCTATACATTTGAGATCGGTTAGGAGAGTGATGGGAGGTTGCATTTTAAAGTAGTTTTGACCCTTTCAAATATCTACAATCTATGTATTGTTTTTCATACAGCGATTTACAATTAACTTAATATGGGGTAGATAAAATAGCTGGTACAGTTTTATGCTGCTGCAGTGGCATTATATAGGATTTTAAAGTATTTTATTCAATATCTAATATGTAAAATAGCATTTTTAAACTTTCGCGTTCCATGATATAATTATGTATTTGAACGGGGATTAACGCGATCACGAAAAGGTATTACATTACATACACCTCTGAATTGCCTGACGTTTCGACCAGGTTGCACTGGCCGTAGTCTCAGGCTGACTGGCTCAGCGATGCACGCCCTTCATCGTCGAGATCGTGAGGTAGAAGGTTACCACGGCCAGTGCAACCTGGTCGAAACGTCAGGTAATTCAGAGGTATGTACTACCTTTTCGTGATAGCGTTAACTCCCGTTTAAATATATAATTGTAAAATAGCAATTGTTAACTAATTGTAAGACTCAACGCTATCAAGGATTTTGTACGAACTGACAAGATATTTGAACGACAAGATTTTAGTAAGGAAACTTTATAAAAAATGCACGAATCCTGGTTGTCTTTTAAGTAATAAGTAACGCAGTTCACGAATGGTATTACTGAAAAACAAATAATATGCAAGACACATTATTTGTGCAGTATTTTTTCGAGATAAACTAATTGTCATTGAGTTTATCTAAACAATACTGAACAGCGTTTGTGGGCCCCAAATATCAATATAGATAGACCAAACTTGTCAGTAATGACAACAACATAGCCAAACAAACTGAACTACGTAGACGACTAACACATCTTAAATTTTTTTAGGATAACTACTAATATGCGGATAACGCAGTAGGTTATACATATATGTAATATATAAAATTGTATTGTCTTAATTAAGATTAGTTTATAACTATTTGAGATAAGTATTCAGGGGTACAGGCATAGATTATGCATATTTATCACGGAGATTGACATATACAGTTACGGGACTCGAAGTGCGCAGTATAGGGTAAAACATTATACACGTCGCTCTACCGCTCGGGGTCCGTATATTCTCTGCAGTAAAAATTGACTAACAACTTACTAATATGAAAAAAAAACATCTACCCAGCCAAAAAACGATTTACGCGCCATACAGCCGCCATATGGACTTTTTTCCAAAAATATATAGCCGCAGTGTAGTAGCAGTGTCACTTGGGATGATGTAAGGATTCTAACGATACTCCATACACCCAAAGCTGTTCAGCCAAGCTAAAAAAAAACATATCGTAGAAAAGCCTATGTACGCGTGCGATCACCCGGAACCAGTTAGGCACAAACATGCTAACTACATGTATGGTGAAAAAACGGCAGCTTACCCCCTTCCTCTGTTGCTAAATAAACTATCCACTGACTTACGTGACAACCTCAAACCAAATAATATTGAAAACAAACTCAGGACCTATTTTCTACATCAACTACACAACCTCAAACAAATGTATTTATCTACTCCCGTATGCTAAACTATTTCAACCTATTATCAGATTTGTGTGTTCGAAATGTGGCAGTAAACACTTTATGTACTTATTCCAACGTGAACTAACGACGACGATAAGTACTTATCATAAACCTTAGTGGCTTTACAATATCATAAAAAAAAATATTTTATGTACCTTTTAAGTGTTAAAAAATAAAAATAAGGAAACTCACATACACGAACCTTAAAAATATTACACTCGTTTTTTGACCAGTTGTGTAGAAAAATTATTTTCTGTATGTCACACGAATAATTGTATGATATATTGATCAGATCTAGTATACTCGGTGCAATGATTAGTGATGTAACAACTAAAACGGTTAGTCGAACCATAAAAAAAAAAACAAAAAAAAGATGTATTACCTTCAGAATGGGAGTTTTTTTATTTGTACCAAAAAATACTTATTGGATCTAATAATGTATCATTAACATAACATTCTATACACGTATTAACGTTTCTCTCTTGATACTGTAAGGAGCCTGGGGCCGTTCTGATTACGGTAAAACAAACAAATACATAATATGCATAATGATCATTCACGAAGCAAATCCTATTACTTACGCACGTGGAAACTTTCATTATAGTTGTTTGTTATTACTACTCAGTGGGTATTGGATGTTGTGTTTAAAGGTATTGGTTTAACAAAGAAAAGAGATCAAGCATACTCTAAACTACCACTACTTATATTCATATAATTTAAAGCTTTTAGCTTATTTATTTTTATTCACCCATCCCTTTAGAGCGGTCTTTAAATCTTGCATTGCCAGAATTCGAAAAGATAGACCCATTTTAGCAGCATTCATGGTAGTCTGGCACAAAGGCAGCCTTCTAACTAAATATACTATTGACAGGTGCTGTCGCACTTTGTAGAGCTTCAAGGTTTTTATCCGTTTAACATTACCGCTTTTTTCTATTCGTTATCTACAACTCTACAACCAATTTTGAGGGACCTGACTGCTGAGCCAGAGGTCGTGGGTTCGATTCCCAACCAGGACGAATAATTGTGTGATGAGCAAAATTATTTGTTTCGTGTCTGGGTGTGATTTATCTGTAATATGTATGTATTTAGTAATATATAAGTATGTTTATCAGCTGTCTGGTTACTAAAGTACAGTCTGTGCCTAGTTTGGATCAGACGGCCATGTTTGAGGTGTTCAAGTTATTATAGTAATTATTCTAATTAGAGTCTTCACCCATAATCCTCGGTATAATTACAATCAGCAATTAGCATTACTCCAATTTACGATAAAAACCGAACCCTTTAGGTGTAAAGAAATTTTGATCAAATTAAGCTAATTCCACCATTTTTAAGAAAACAATTTAAAATCTTAAAAAGCCGGAATGTTGTGATTGGTAAAACTTTTCCTTGAATTGATACCTGACCCACCGTCTTGATTCTATTGGTAAGGAGTGTATTAGACTTCTTTAATTTAATCTACATTAGCGTATTTTATGGATTCACAATATTAATGCATAACTACAGTAAATTATGATGTATTTGAACAGACCACTTATTATTAGTTATAGATATAAACCAGTCATTGCAAAAACTTTAATTGTGCGATGCAGGATTAGCAGTTTCGAAAAAGTTCTGGTTGTTTTCGTTAGGTGGAGCTAGGTATAGCAGATAAGTTGCTCAGTCGAGCAGCTACAAATCAGTTAATCATCTAAAAGTCTTTTGATTAAAACTTATTTGGATACATTATAATTCGGGTAAACGAAATATAAGTTCGGTTCACTAAAGTTACACAATATAAACACTACCCCTGAATTTATTTTAGTTTATTAGTTAATTTGGGCCTATTTTTTGTAGAAATGTAAATAACCTGCCATCATTCCCTTTAGTCCTAACTGTGCTTTAAAACGAATAAAAATACTTTATAACGAAATAATTATTTTATCATAGTGTTCGTAAATAAATTAATCATTTGATCTCGTAGGCCCACTACGACGTAGCAGCGTAGATGGTTTACGAAAGTCGTAGATCTTTCAAACATTGCATTTATTATAATAAATTGTAGTAAGTGAATAGAGTAAGTAAATGTCTTTTATTTTAATATATAATTATTTTGCTAGTTACTAGTAGCTCAATAATGTTATATTATACCACTGTTTTATTGTAACATATATTGCTAATTTGGCGTAATAGTTATTGTATTTTAATCTGAAGATTTTAGAAGTTCATGAAATTGTCGATAAACCTTTAGATATAATGATATGATTTGACTATTATAAATAATGTTTGACTGGCCTGTTGGTCTAGTTGTTAGTGACCCTGACCGCTACGCTTATAGGTCGTAGGTTCGATTCCCACCTGAGTCTGGGTGTTCTTTGTGTCCGTTGTTTCTATGTTTGTAAAGTCCCCGACACAGGAGTAATTCCTAATGCGGGAGTTGTCTTTAAAAAGAAAAAAATGTTGTGTTTCACTATTTAGTTTGCCCGATATATTCATGGCAAGTTTTCAAAATCACCTCTTCATTTTGGTTAATTTCCAGCTGCTATTTTAATCGAACCCCATATCCGAAAACGGCTAAAGTAACAAATCACTGTCAACTCTAATAATACCTAATGTCTTGTAACCAACTCCCACTCCATTAAATCTCCAGCGGGCTCTCAAACCGGAACAAACTTCGCACTTAAAAACAAGACAAACGAGTCCTCTAACCTGTTTAGCCACATCCGGTTCCGGTCCCAAGTCACGTCACGTCCTTGTAATATGAAAGTGCGTGAAGTCTGTAAGATGAACGGTCTAGTATTTAAGATCTATTAATATCCCTTTTTTGACGTGCTTTTATTAGCTGGAAGTCAAGTTTAATCTACTTCTAATCATCGTCGTATCAAAATGAAACTTTGTAGGTATATGTAGTTCGGACGTCAATATTATATGTAATTTGGCAAATTGGAAATGATCTAATCATAGAGCCAGGAGTTTGATTTGGAACTTTTCAGTGGCTACTAGTAAACCCCTCGAGTTTGGGCTCATATGATTCATTTTGACGAGTCCAACATATTAAGCTTAGTGACGATGGTCTGATGATGAAGCTAGGAGGTGGATAGTAGAACTCGTACAAACAACGGACACAAAGAACACCCAGACTCAGGTGGGAATCGACCCCACGACCTATAAGCATAGCGGTCAGGGTCACTAACCACTAGGCCAACAGGCCAGTCCACTTTTACTGTTTTACTTTTCAATTCGGTTCTCCATTTAAGCATGATTTTTTAGTTTTACTAAACTGTAATGATTGTACGAGTATGTACCACTGATTGACCAAGAAACGTATACAGGGTGCAGTGAACCGCTCCCGAAAACGGGCATAGACGATAGTACTAATGGTATCTTTGATGATGGGTCAAAAAAAATCGATCCTGATGAAAAATGCTAAAAAAACTGTAAAAAGATAGTTTTTTTTCCATCAGGATTGATTTTTTTTGTAAACTATCATCAAAGGTACCATTAGTACTATCGTCTGTATGTGTCATTTGTCTGAGTAGTAAGTGCTTATAAAGTGTGTTGTCACTAGTACAGTGTTGCATTTATATCTATAAGGAAACTATTTTTAATTCTGGTTTAGAGGTTTCATTGTAATTTACACACTTGAATATTCACTTGTCGCATTTACGCAAATTCGCAATCCTGCAATATTTTTATAATATTTGTAAGGCATTGAATTGAAACTTGTACCCTAGGCTCTTGCTTTTCGTGTTATACATAATTCCACGAATTCCTAGAGGTAGAGGCCACAGCAATGCTAAGCATATACCTGTTTTTGCACATACATGACGCACATAGCAACACATGCATGCAATCATGTCATGTAAATTGATAGATGACTAAAACAAAAATACGGCATTGCTTTTCCGATATTTATTTATAGTCCATAGATAATATTTTAAAAGATTTGTGCCCAAAGATTTAAGGAGGACCACAGACTAGTTTATATTCAAATCTTTAAAAAAAAATTTTTGTTGTTTTCTGTGTTGTGGTACAATAGATAAGGCTCCTTCATTATTATTTTTTTATTTGTCGTTAGCTTTTTTCTTGTGTACATGTTTTTTGTTAAATATGTTTTGTGTGGGTCCCATGTTTGTGTAAAGTAAAAGGTTTTTCTTTCCTATAAACAGTGTGTTTACAGGTAGCAAGTCTAAAAGTAAATTCGTAATCCAGATGTATAGATGGATAGAACGGGCTGTTAAGCTCAGTTCAACGTCTTTCTGCGTTTAGTACAATTATTGTTATAATATAATTGTAATATTATTGTAGAACATAGAAAACCCGATTGGAAAAAAATATATTTAGAGAAAACAGAAACGAAATAGAGAGGTAATATTTTGAGAAAATATAGTTTTTAATAGCGGTGTTAACATTGAAATGACAACCGTTTGTTACATATATTTTACGGCTGGTTATTGCTATTACTGGGTGACCCACGTTACTAGTATTCTTTAAAAAAACAGCTGTGGGTTTTACCATTAAAACAACTTACACATTCGACTGTAATAAAACGACTCAGTTCTGAGAGACGTCGAAATGGAAAGATTAAATTTTATTTAAAAAATCACAACTGAATCGTCCTTACAAATATATGTTGATTATGTAAATGATAATTAACTTTAAAAGTATATAACCTCATTCAATGCGCCTTAATGACGATAAAAAATAATTTCTATATAACCAAAATAAGAATTTTGCAAATCCATCTAAATATGATGGAGTTATACCCGAACATACATAAAACATCATATAAACGTCCAAATTGAGAACCACCTCCTTTTTGAAGTCGGTTAAAAATTTTTAGCACACTCCTTTTTCCTAATATAAAAACTACTATAAAATACAAATAACAACTACACAACTAACTCTAAGTAATATTATTATTTTTCCCGAGGGATGCCTGCATTTAATGACAAAATCTAATGAAATATTTAATCACTCACTAGCGTTATGAGACCTTTTAGTTCAAAGCAGAAAGCGCGACTGTGCAAAAGTCTAAAAATAACATGGCGATAATTATGTAAAATGGTTGAAACGCCGAGCTAATAAATCACCGTCCCGGCACATATAAAGTGATTTATTTCATTACCGAACGTCGCAATTTTTGTCGGCTCAAGCTTAGCACTGCCTTATCCGATTTACAACGAGAAATTGTTTCAATATTTTCCTTATCGTAATTATGTCGAAGAAACTTTGTTTTATATACCAAGCTAAAAAAAGTAATACATTGCATATAGTGTGTTTTTATATGTATTATATAAAGTGTAATAATATTTTAGGGTCGCATAATATGTACACCCATGAATACTCGAGATAAAGTATTTTCTTAAAAAAATATTTTGTTTAGGCTGACGCAGCTACTTATCGGCTAAACCTCAATCCTCCTGTGATCCTGAAATAGGACGAAACCTTTCCGTAGCACAAACATTTATCAAGTTAAAACCTACTGCTTATCCAGCTGTCAAAGCCAATACTGGAGCATGTCGTCTGTCTATTTCATGAGATTAATCTCATGAATCTTTTATTGCTTAGTTCTTGAAACTAGTTCTCCTGCATCACTTGCGGTCTTTCGCCTTACAGTTTTAATCTAAGCTTTTGTCATAAAAATATTACTTACACAGAAATGTTGCCAAAATCTGTTCCTTTAACTTTTTTAACATATTGTTAATTCTGTCATGCGCATTCGCACAGTCTCACCTGCTGTTACTAAGGTGACTACACGAACGACGAGTGATTTCAGTGGCCCCAAGCTTATTTCTCCAAGTAAAATGTTGTAGTATCGTTTTCAAGAAGCGAAGTGCCGAACTACTACATGAGGACTAATCCTGCATCGTGCCATTAAAGTTTTTAAGCTGATTTAGTAAATAATACAAACAACTTCACATTATTCGGATGTAATAAAATTGTATGGTTAAAAATCGTTGAATTGAGTACGAGGTCCATCACTACCCTTTACTCGACAGGGATCAGTTTGAGTGATTTATAGACAGTAGATCATGGATGTACTATCAATAAAATTTGGATGTATTTTGGGTTTGTTTATAAAGTCTTTTCAACAATGAAGTATCTTGGCCCAATGTGGTAGAGTAAATTTTGCACAAATGAAAGCTACCTGACTGCTGAAGTTATTTTATAAAACCACTTTTTCAAGTGAGTATTTAAAAATTGTAGGTCAACGACGTGCCATACTGTTTTGATTGAGTGAATTTACGACTGTCTGAATATGTGCTAAAAATATGGCTTTATCTAGCTAAGTCTGAAAGACATTTTAAAAAAATAATAATATTAACGTACCCTGTTATATTACGTCCTGTTACCCTTTCCAGCCAAGAAAAATGATAGGGTTAGGCGTGGGTTCACATCTTTTGCGGGCAGGCGCTAGAAGGGGGAATGGCTTCCGTCGGTAGTGTACTGGGTGGGGTTCGAACCCGCAACCCCTTGCCTGCAGGCCCGACCACTTAGTCCTAACGGTACCTACTGCCACTTTCTGTAACACTAGTCGTTCCCCGCAGTTTCCGTCGCGTTTGTGGTCACTGCTGTGCTCCTAAGGGCCGTAGTGTGATCTTACAGAGCCTATACTTTCCTCAACGAATAAAGATTTTTTCGACTCCAACTGGTAGTTCCTGAGATTAACGCTTATAATCATACATAAAAGCTCTTCAGCTTTGTTATCTATATATATAAAAATTAATTGCTGTTCGTTAGTCTCGCTAAAACTCGAGACCGGCTGGACCGATTTGGCTAATTTTGGTCTTGATTTATTTGAAGTCCAGAGAAGGTTTAAAAGGTGAAGAAATATGAAAATGCTCGGAATTAAATAAATTGTAGGTGATACCAAGTTCACCGGTCAACTAGTCTTTATATATAAAAATTATACATAGACATTTCGTATCACGTTGTTTGACCACAATGAACTCATAAACTCTAGGCTCCAAAAAATTATCAAGTCGTTACGAGGTCAATGTGTGCGGTATTATAGTAAAGTCCCAGATAACATTCAAATGTTAAGTCTAAACAAGTTTAAGTCCACAGTAAAACGACAACTATGTCTCAAGGGCACTCAGTAATGGATTATATACAGGAAAAAAATGCTTGAGATTGATTGAAATGTAATGTGAGCTAATACGTTTCTTATTTTCCATCTCTTATGTTTTTCTTTTCTTCTTTTTTTTATTTTTCCCTTTATTTTCAGTGTGCCTATTGTCATATCCTTTTTTTGTTTATTTACTTTTAATAATATAATATAGCACACAACCAAATGATGTACTAATAAAATTTGATTGCCTAATCGGGCCTGTTGGCCTAGTGGTTAGTGACCCTGACTGCTAGGCCATAAGGTTGTGGGTTCGATTCGATTTTTTTTTATAATTTTGACATTTGACAAAGTAAACTATTGTTGCGGTGATTCTGGGTGTGTTGATCTATAATTTTAAATTATAATATTTTTTTTTAATTGACGATTTCGAATAATTGATCATCAATTTTATGAAATAAAGATATTGAATTTGAAAATTTTAATTTGGAACTAATCAACTGATTTTAATGAAATTTGGTACACTGTGTGCAGTTTAATCCAACTTAAGAGATATGATAGTTTTAACATCAATTTACTAATAGTCAAAATATTTTTTTTATTGCAAATTACTTAGCCACAGCAAAGCATGGCCCGCGAAGCTAGTGCATATTAATATAGATTATGCCACTGCTGTTATACTGTTTACCATCGATTGTAGTTAAGGAACTTTGCCTTCAAAACCGAATTGTCTTAGCCTTACCATTTTTCAACAATATAAACAGAAATAAAAAGAATATAAATAAACATTTACTACTTAAGAAATACAGTAAATGTCAACCTTCGCAAATAATAAGTTCTAAAGAGCCTTTCCCTTCTTGCGAATTACATATGAGGGACAATATGAATTTATTATTAGAGGTAATTTAATGTTGGGTTCGTAATGTTTATCCGGCCGATGGCGTCTTTCTCGGAATTGCGATTACGAAACTCACCTAATAGAAACTTCCATATCTAACACAACGATTTAAATTTATTGAAAGGGTTCACCAGAAAACTAATAATTATCTGAAAAAATTATTAAACATTGATTTAAGGTCGGTTAAAACGAAACTCAAATATTATAATAATTGTACGATACCCATATTTAGTTTCCCAAGCGGACGTTCAAATTTTAGCCAGTAAAATAAATGTCATAGAGTTCACAACAATACTGACACAACAATCAAAATTAACTAAATGTATTGAGAGGAGGAAGAGAACAGTTAAAATACTATATTTCTATTAGTTTTTATGAACAACATAAAAGATCATGCCAATTTAGATCTAATGAGTGATCCACTTTTTTTACTTTTTGCGAGATTTAGGTTGTTTTAAACATTATTTTTAAAAATATATTGATAAAAAAATTTCCAATGTTTTTTTCAGGAAATGGATTGATTTTGAACTGAAGTTTATTTCTCTTGTTTTAATTTTATGAACGAAAGTTCCACGTAGCCGAAATCAAAAGCAAAACTTTGTCCACTTTCTGTAAAATTACTCACTCATTGCTCATTTTCACTAAGTTAAACATTTTTTCACTATTTTTTTTTTAAGTTGTAAAAGTGTTACATACATGGTATAGAGGATTTTTTCAGCAATACATTGTAATTTTTTTATACCGTTTATACTTCAAAACAGTTCGTAAATATGTGATATTCTAAACCTCTTACAGCAAAAAATCATAAAACAGTCACCGGCTTGAGGTCGATTAATGAAAATTAAATAATAAATGTAAAAAAGTGGCTTACACATTAGATCTAAATTGAAATGATCTTTTATGTTGTTCATAAAAACTAATAGAAATATAGTATTTTAACTGTAAAATCACGTCTGTAAACTCACGTAAATCAGCAAAATTGGCAAAATTTCGTATACAGCCTCTTAAAACGTGTCCTGACACACAAGTTACAAAACTTTACCAAAAGAAATGGGTTCTCGAAAGTGTTTTCCCATGTTCTACTTCTGTAAGATTAGAATCTATGAACTAAGTCATTTTTCCTTGTACCAAGTTAGGCAGGACCAGTCCTAAAGCTTTATCCAGAAAACAAATTGTTTTTACCTCCATTAGCTTTCAGTTGTGAATTGCACCCAATACTGTCCAATCATTGTCCTTGAGACAAGAGCAGTAACGTGAGCATTCAGAACCATATGTGCCTTTGTTTTACCAGAATATAATCATTCTGTCTGTAGGTATTGTTTGTTATATCTAAGTATGTATAAACTGTCTGTTTAACTCTTGCTAGCGACTGCGCTCGTGTTATTGTAGAATTTGGCCTTCAATTCAGGTTATCGGTCGACACAGGGACCATTTTACAATAATTTATTTCGGACGAGTTTTCTCTCCCTCGAGGACAATACTTTCTGTCTGAATAAAGGAATTTTATTTCCTTTTCTGTACACCTAACAACGCGAAAATTTTATGATAATCAATTGAGAAGTTCAGGCGTGATAGCGTTACAAACAAACATACTCATATTTGCATTTATAATAATAGTTAGGATATTATTAAATTCTACCGGAGATTCTGATTAAGAAACGATTCACAGAATAATTATGTTACAAGTGTACATGATACCTAGTTCAAAAGATAAATTATTTGAATTAGCGTTGCGTTGCGGAAATAAATCGATGAAAATTAATTGAGGAGGGAACACTCACCACCCTTGGCGACAAATCGTTTCTGAAGATGTGTCATGTAGAGATAAAACGTCGTTCTACAGGCTATTACAGAAAGGTATGGTCAAATTTTAGAAGCGGTATGCGTAGCCCACAAATAGTTTATTTAGCCATTTTTTATGCAGACATTTTCACAAAAAACTGGAAATGTCATCAATATCCGTGGTATTAAATACCTATAGTTCATACATGTCAGCCCTCTCGCATACAAAATATATATATTTTTTTACGCCTAGAATCTAATTAGGTATTTATGAATTATTTTTTATTGTAGTGAGCGCTGAAATATAGATTTGAATCTTTTTTTTTTATGGTATAGGGGGCAAACGAGCTGACGGGTCACCTGATGGCTACCACCGCCCATGGGCACCTGCAACTCCAGAGTCACAAGTGCGTTGCCGGCCTTTAAGGTAGGTGTAGGGGAAGGTGGAAAAGAGGGAGAGGGGGTGGGAGAATGGGGGGGGAAGGGTTAGGACCTCCGGTAACCTCACTCACTCGGCGAAAAGCAATGGAAGAATTGCTTCACTGCCGGTTTTCTGTGAGGTCGTGGTATCACTCCGGTCGAACCAGCCTATACGTGCCGAAGCATGGCTTTCCCACAGCTAAAAATATTAGCTTCACCGGTCAATTTTCAAGTTTAATTTTTCAGATTCAAAATAAGATTTCTGTATTTGAATCACGCGCTTTACGTTATTTATGGGGTCTACTAAATAACCCTAAAATATAAACACATCTTTCTGTAACATTCTGTATATTACGTTGTTTAACAATATTTGAGAAATATTGTCTACAATAATTTATATCTATATCACTATAATTTCTCGTATGGTTGTGTTAATATTATCAATAAAACTATAAAATAGGCTAAAACATGACCTTTTATGTTACGTAGGCTAGAAAATAGCTTTCAGGAATCAATGTCCATTAAAATCAGTCGTTGAGCTGGATATGTATAACCAGATTGTGCGACATCATATTAATTTAATTTACTTTGAAATATAAAATAACGGATTGTGGTTGAAACGAACAGTAGCAAAACAGCTGAAGCGTCGGACTTGCGATCGAGTCGTTGCAGTTTGAACCTCCACTAATTAAAGAGTTTCACGAGAAACTAGTATGTTATTCAATTCGTAAAATCAAATCGTAAAATAAAACTAATATGCTGTACCTCTGTTGTTGATCAGGATAAAGGCTGACTAAAGACAAGTAACGCTGGGCACATATTACTAGTATTCTTGTTAGGCCTTCCAGCTCCAATACAAGTATACATTGAAAATTTAAAAGACTCAAATATATTTTCAACAATTCAAAATGAGCTAATAATCTTCACACGGCTGACTAGAATTTTTTTAATTATTGCAAAGAATACTCTCGAGCAACCTTTAAAACAAAATTAAATGACAATCAGTACATCCGTTTAAGAAATACGATGCCGCAGAAAGACACACAAACACACTGATACACAAGTTAAACTTAAAACACCCCTTTTGGCGTCGTTGGGTAAAAAGTACTCTGCTGGCCTAGTCTTCGAAAATTTACTCTATAATTTACGTCATTATAAAATCACAAATTAGGCTGAAATATTTACTCACTACCCACTAACATTAAATGTTTAATGATTACACGGGTGAACCCTATATTTTGTGAAACCCATGGTTCGAAATAATATGCACCATTAGCCTCCAGCGTTCCTAGTCGTTAATGACGACAAACAACTACATATAAGTACATACATATATATATATATTCCTGTAGTACGAGCGGCTCCATCTCTTTGACATACTTTGAGATAAATTGTGTGTTTGACGCAACCTATCGAAGCATCCTTTGTTTATATTATGTTACAGACACAACTAAAAATTAAAAGAATATTACAGGCTTATTATGGAAATAATAGCTGTAACACAAGCTTTTAATTCGGTGATAAAACCAAAATAAAGCAAAAATCAGCTGACAAATAACACAAAACATTATAGATAACCTCCAATTCAGCAATTCAAATTACGTCCAAAACATTTCATGTACAATAAGTAAACCTCAAAATATTCATAGTAGATAAGTGCACTCATAAAGACTTTAACCCTGCATTCCGCCGGTTACATATAATTATTACGTACCTATTTTAACGCGATTTTTTTTCGTGCCCTTTCGCACTAGCGGTGGTATCGGTTGGCAGGAGAGGGATGGACACAGTGGATGGTACGGAGCGCGCGGGCGAACACCCGCCGGCGGTGGCGGCGCGAGCCTGACTAAATCTGTGTCCCTCTCAAGCCGGGTCAGGTCAGACGTAGGGCTGCGTCCAGAGGGCCAAATTTCCTGAATAAATTGTGTAAATATTTTAACATGGGCCCGGTGTTTTCAACGGCAATTTAGCGGGACGCGGTGCGTTCTAACAAATTTGTTGCTGTCGGTACGAATTTTTATTGTGTCCGATTTGTCTTACCGCACGTGTAAACACATCGGGATCAAACACGACCGCCTAATGTCGTTCGATGTTTCACTTTATCCGATTGGGTAGAGGTTTTACTGTGTAATACATACATACATTTATTTTAAGATTAATTTATTTGCAGTTCTTGTGAAATAATTCATTCTGGCACAGAACAACACCAAAAGTTAATACGAAGATGACCAACTCCCTTGTTGGAATTATTGCTACTAAAGATATGTTACAAAGTTATAATATTAAAGACATGCCCCTCTTACCGATATGCATTAAATAACTAGGACAACTATTACAACACACTAAGGTCAATGTACAGCGTATCTCTTACAATTTACGTGGTAAAATAGCATATGCCTCGATATACCGAAGCCTTTTATTTGGTATTAATAAAGAGTGTGGAATTAACCTTTAATTTTATTTTCAATTCCTTTAAGAAGTATATTTTTTTCCGTAATAACGTTTCCATCTAAATTATTCCTAATCAATAAATGTATATAGATAGCTATATAAAAGAAATACCTTTTATTGAATTAATCTAGTCATGTTTTTATCCAATACACTGAAATAAGGACTAAAACCGAACTAGTTCGAAGGCACGCGCCATTAATCGTTTTACAACCCGCGCTCGAACTATATTTATGTACCAAATACACTCAGGAGACGTGTTGAGAATAATCGAAAGTATTCGCAATCTTGGAATAAGCTCTTCGCGTCTGTGGACTCCACATAATCCACGGCCCCTAGTCCCGAGCAAACAATCGCACCAACTCAATCAGCGGCCGTCCATATGGATGCGGCTTTATTCAGCATCTCACGCACACATATACATATCGTTCAAACATACAACACCCGCATCCTTCGGAGAATTGGATACATATTTATCGGTGTGTGTGACAACTAGCTGCGTGCGAACACGTAGCACGCAGGTGTGCGTTTCCCTGAAAATGGCCGCCGCTGAAATTGCGCATGCGCTTAAAAACAAATTGTTTGAGCTATTTGAATTCTTATTGATAATCCAAATGTAACTTTATGTAAAAAGACATAAGAGTGTTGGATAAGTTTTCATGTGATAAGTACTAAGTCGGTAGTAAACACGGCGGGTTTTTGAAGTTCGGACTTGAGTAAGGTAAAGGACACTTCTTGACGTTGGTAGCGCATAGAGAATTAAAATGAGTGCTTGTAGAGGTACAAACTTAAGCGCGGTTAGGACGACAAAGCTGCTGCCACGGTGTGTAAGTTGCAGCCCTCGCCTCACGACGCGATTCGCAAGAATGACTTTTGCTTGCTGCCCTACAATGGAGCCTAGTATAATAGAAAATTTCTTTGTTTTTTTAGCATTATAACTTGTTTCGGATTTTTAATTATTCCTTCTTTTCTTATTGTTTGACAAGACATACGAGTATATTTTGAAAAGGAAATTAATGATACTCAACTTGTGTGTTTCTTGTGAATGTTTCAGAAGTAACAAAATATGAATTTTTCATTTCATTTTGTCAGCGTCCTGATTTAGAAATTTTAATTTTAAGAGACTCATATGAACAGCAGAAGAAATAAAATCCATTTAGTGAAGAATATCCTAATTATAACATTTTAGAGGCGAAAGTGCATATGTTTGTTTATTTGTTTGTTATGCTTTCACGCCTTAGCCACTAAACTGATCATCATGAAATTTTGCACATATTTTGTCTGGGTACAGAAAAGGACAGAGGGTACCCTTGGAAAAAAGTACAGTTCTCGAAGGATACTTAAAGAGAATTCGCGGGCAAAAGTTAGTAAAGAATAAGTCAACTTTTCTGATTTTTTTCTGTGCATAGACACATTTACCTAGCCGGATGCCAAATTTCAACTTTCTGGGTCATCGGGAAGTAAGTTAGGTTTTTGATCTATCAGTCCGTGATAAAAAGGCCGATTTTTAAACGATAATATCTCGATGACTGTTTAAGCTATATTTATGAAATTTAGGGTTCAAGTTAACCTAAAGGATTTTTATAAATAAATAAAAATTCAAGTATTTATGTTAAACATATTACGAGTTATTTAACGGTTAAAAGTGGCTTCAAATGGTTTGTGTAATATAACACACGGCTGCTGCTTCATCAGTTCCTTTTTCTTGAACCTGGCTTGACACGCTGCCGCGTGTCTTAATCTAAAGACAGTATAAAAAATCACAATATTTTCGGACAATATCAGGCACATGATATCGATTATTGAAACGTTTTTGAGAGTGAAACTTCAGAACAATAATTTAAACTGACGACCATGGTGGTCGTCAGTTACACTATCTTGTTAGACACTTTTGCTTTCCTGCTCACTCGTTATTTTCACAAAGAGACTTTACATACAAGCTGATGTAAAACCCATAAATGCAGACATCAAGCGAGCTCCGACCGGAGATTGTAAAATTTTATGTTTGATCCCCTTCAACGAGCTAGAAGAAACATTGCGGGAACGCCACTGACGGAATTCACATACTAATTGGAAAAATAAATGAGAAGACTTTACGTTTCGTGGAATATATGACTTTTATATTTGCTATATTCGTTTTATTAGTTTTTTCAGTGCAAGGACAGCCTAATAAAACAGCGGTTAAAAGTATTTTTGACTGATTAAGAGATTTGAGTGCAACATATATTATGTACATATTTTCCTTTTTATACAAGTGCACTGAAAACTGGTATAAAGCCTAAAACCACTTTAGTAATGTAAATGTAGTGGTCACTTCTGCTGAATCAAGCTATCTATCCTAATTTGGAGTTTTACACCCTAAATTTGACTTACTTTAAATTATATGTTTAAATCTGCCAATTTGAGGTACTTTTGCAATATGTATTAGCAGGGCAAACAAAGTAAAATATCTACTATTCACAACGCCACCCAACTCGTTCAGGAAGGTCGTACCTGAGGTGTCCGGAGACGTTCCAGATATTTACATTCATATCGTCCACTCGCTGCGCTGCAATAATGTTCAAATTTACCTGATTGTTTGTCTACGACAGGACTTTAAATGTATGTTTACTGTCTTCATATCAACCGTATTTTGGTTGTGTTAATATTCTAACGTACGTTCAGCTTGGTTTTAAGTCTCAAGTGAATTCCGTTAAATATTAAACTTTGCGTCGCTGTCACAAACCCTATTATCATAAGAATTAATATAGCTCTGTAGTTTTTGCTAACTTTTGTTTTGGTATTCATTCCTTAAAAAAAAAATATGGTCCGACGTTAACCTGTTCGATTATTAATAAATTTATTTGTGAAAATTTTGATTAATTTACTTTAATTTCAATTAATGAATGTAATTCAATAAATTACATTTTTAGTTATATAATTAAAGTTCAGTAAACCTAAAAAAGTGCTTTAATGACTTACCAAATTAAAAAGAGTTCGAATATCTACCTCCTAACTTCATTATCAGGCCATCGCTGCATCGCTACCAAGCCTTATCTGTTGGACTTGCCAAAATCAATAATATGAGTCCAATCTCGAGAGATTTACTAGTAGCCATTGAAGAGTTCTACTATCCACGTCTTGGCTTTAATACCAGATGAACTCCAAGATGCCAAATTATAGTATTGTCATCCAAACTACATATACATGCAAAGTGTCATGTCGATATGATAATTAAAAGTAGGTTTAAATTGAATTCCAACATTTGTTTGTAACTTCCAAGTCATTCTAAATTAAAGGGTGTTAATAAGGATGTAGTTAATATATATTTGATCTAATAACTCTAAATTAATTATAATTGGGTCAAGGTTAGCAAGTAATGAAGACTCGTCGACTCGCAGTCGTTTTTAACGGCTTACTAGAGTTTGAAACTTACGTGTGTACTTGAAACTGTTTTTATCACCTGAAACTGCACTGAAAGTGGTTACCGAATTAGTGAAAAGAGTTTTTTTGCTACACTTTTACGCCTTTGTAAAGGAAGCGAAAATTATGAAATTTTGTCAGAGATACAAAAAAAAAAGAACATAGAATACCTTTCCTCTAGAAAAGAAGTAATAATGTTCAAGAGAGATAGACAAATAACTACTGTTTAGCTAGTACTTTAGATTACAGCTACAAGTACTAACTAATGCCGAGTATGTCACGACTAGTTGACTGACATTCTCCGGAGATTGTAAGCTAAGTTCCATTTTTTAAGCATTTTCACCATTTATCGACACTCAACCTAGTTACCGCGACGGAACTTTTGAAGTGCCCCCAAAAATATTACTATTAATGTTTTATTTAAAGTACTTTGGTAAGTAGTTAGATCTAGTTTTTATCTGACTGAAAATATAAATGATATTCCCAATCCAAGTTTAAGTTTTTTCTTATTTGTAGATGTTACGTGATGTCTTAATGAAAATACATAAATATATGTATGGGAAAATATGTATAATTAGAGATGTGGTTACACAAAGGATATTTACTCATGTAGTGGCTTTGTACGTACAATAAACAGCCTACGTAGATAAATAAATTAGTAGTCCTTTAACAGAGAGATTTACGAAAATACCATATATCTATACGCTACGGTGTAGTGAACTACGTCTTAGAGACTCGTCTACGCCGTAGGTTGCTACATCGTGCAGCTACGAAGCCTACGAATGCCAGCGATCTACATCAGAATGGTAAACTGTTAATTATTGAAATTTTATATTACTCGGCACCCCTATCCATATTTGACCATGTGAAGAATTTCAGTTTTAGTATTAACATAATGAAATAAAAGTATCCACGGTAGGCAGGAAAAATAAACACCAAGCATTGTCCTCAAAACTTGTGTATGAAATAAAATAATAATAAGTTTAAAAAACGCTTGCCCACAGTCAACATAAGTCGCGCGTTCACTAACATGACGCATATAAAACTTGGTTTATAATTTTGTTACCAGTGCTGATACTAATATAATGCACTTTACTTTCTTTAAATTGTATAACAATTTTACAATAACAAGTGTATAACATATATGTATATGTTGGTGCACTAATTGTCCGACCACAGGCGGCGCGGCGGCGGTTGGCTGACAAATTGCTCCTGCCTTACGCCGCCACCGCAGTAGTGCTCAATGTTACGAAGATATACTCTTTATATAAACTGGTATATAAATATGGAGGTCAGTTTGGTTCGAGTATCTATTGAACAGGTTTGAGTTACAACAATAAGGCGAGTTGAATCCTATGACGAGAAAAAGATTACTTCTATAGCTTGTGGTCATACTTCAAGAATATAATAATAATATTTAGTTTCATACGATAACTTTTTACCGACTTCAAAAGGAAGAGGTGCTCAATTCGACTATTGTTTTTGCGGGTATGTTATGAGATAGCTATGCCATTTCAGAGCCGATTTCAACGATTCTTTTTTTAATTGAATTTGTTGTACTCAACGTTGGTCTTATTTTAACTTGAAAAACATATTTCACTTCTAAGGGTGGAAAAATAAGGGATGAGGAATAAAGTTTTTAAAATTGATTGAACTTGGTGATACCTTTTTTTAAAGTTAATCATAGTAAGTAATATATTTTTTTCGGTATTAGGATCTATGATGCCACAGACATACACACAGATACACAGATACGCTAACTTGTAGCATCCCTACTTTTTGCGTCAGGGTTTAAAAAAGGTACAAAAAATGTCGGCTTTACAGCGTTACGTACATTCCCTTTCAGGCGCCATCGTAACCGAGTTCCGTTATGAAACTCAGTTGTGTCACTCAACTTTTATTCTTATTGTAAAACCGAGCGCAGTCAAACAAAAACCTTTGCGTGTATGCTTAACGTACTCAGTTTTTACCGCCACACGCTCTGTATATATGTGGTCCAATGTTTACATAACAGAAAGAAAGTTAGAAATAAAATGATGTATTCGTCAGGAATATGAAAGCCCAACATATTCGCCTTTATAACAGGCATGCGAGTTTTTACTTAAGACTATTTGGTTTTACAACATAATTTATATTAAATAGGTACTTTTCAAGTAACCAAAACATTATTTTAATTTGTATTGTTGCAACTAATTCTTTCTTATTAATTGAAGAATATTTTTATTAATTTTAAATTAAAAAAATTAAAATAATAAAAAAAAAAATTGTAGATTTATATTCAACATTATAACGAAAATAAATTAAATATATACGCTATAAATTAAATATTCTGCCTGGTAGTACAATACGTATACGATGTACATACACTCACTCACAGTACAGACAGAGGCGTATTAAATGAAACTGTAACCGAGAAGTAAGAGCCCTCTAACATTATTTTATTTTCTTTATTATTATCCTGCTAATGTTATAAACGTGAAAGTTTGTGAGGATGAATGGATGTTTGTTACTGTTTTGCGCAAAAACTACTGAACCGATTGCGAAGAAACTTCGTATGTAGATCGCTGGAGACCTGGATTATTACATAGGCTTTTTATCCCGATATTCCCACGGCATCGAGACTTACTCGGGTGAAACCGCGGCGCGCAACTAGTTTTCTATAAAATCTATTAACCACAATAAGCTTCGACATGAGATGTTATTGTTATTGAGGTAGACCTATGTCCAGCAGCGGACGTCCTATGGCTGAAATGATGATAATGATGATGAACTTCATACTGTAACCGCGCAATATTAAGAGAACCCCTTTGTTAAGTAAGTAAAAAAGAAGGAAACTTTTAATTTAATTTACTCTGCAGCCATTGACCTACTTTATTTCCGGTCTCTAAATGGCACATCTCTCTGGGAGTGGTCAAAACAAATCAAAGCTGGCCATGATATATTGAAGAGTACCATTATTATAACATGTTAAAGGTCTCGTTGTTGGTAGACAAATAAAAAGCGGGCTGTATTTTACGCTGGTTTGTAGTGTCGACAAGTAGGTACGTCGCACAGAGCAGTGATCCCGATGAAGTATATAAGGCGAGTCCTGCGTAATCGCGATGGTAGTGGGAGCCGTTCCGCCTGCCGCCCGCGCCTCTCCTTGCCTGCGTCGCGCCGTTCACTAGTGGTTCAGCCGGGTGAAAGCTCCGGCTTACCGCTATGTTGAGGATCGAGGTTTGATTCTTGACAAACACTTTATTTACTAGTACCTACCTTTTCAAATATTCATATCGTAACGAATATCGAACCTCGTTGGTCTACATAGTTACATAAACAAGTGAAACTAATAAAAGCGCATTAAAATAAACAAATTATATTTCTAGTAGTACGAGTATTTATTTTGTGCAAAAGTATAAAAGAGAAACAACTATAACATACTAGTTTTTGCCCATGGATTTGCTCGTGTTGTAGATTCACATGTAAATTTTGTGAAGTCGGCCATCTAAACTTATTTTTCCTCTGCCTCGGGAACAGAACTCTTTTTGGATGAAAGAAACAATCAATTGTGAGTAGAATAAGGCATGAAATCGTTACAAACAAATAAACTTATATTCACTATTATAGCATTAGTGGTCAGGGAGTTTTCTCAGGCCTTTAAAATTGCCTTTTTACAAACATTTCATACGACCCATAATCACAGCAATATAGTAGTAGTAAATAATAATGTGATGGTGGCCACTTGCCAGGCATCGAATTGAAACATCTCAGAGTTGGCACTTAGTCTCCAACTCGAGGACGTAAACGGCTATGCCAAGAAAAACATTGATGACAGGGAGCTATAATGGGGCTCGGATAACATCGCCCGACGTACCAGCGCGAGGCTTTATGGAAAATGTAAAACTAAAAAGACATAGCGAGCTAAATTAAAAAGTTTAAAAAAATAAGAGTTTCAATACACCGATCGAACATATTTACGAAGTAAAATCTGTTGGATTCGTCAAAACGAATCATATGAGCCATAATTCGAGGGGTTTACCAGTAGCCACTGAAGATTCCACTGTCCATCATTAGATCAGCTCCAAGATGCCAAATTATAGTATTATCATCCAAACTACATATACTTTTCTGAACTGACATAAGCTACAGAATATCAAGTGACTAAGCGTGATGCGCTTTGAAGCGGTAGACAAGTGACACTTTTGACAAATGCTTTCAGTACGAAGCGTTTGCTACAAAGCGAAAGTCAACACCTTGTAGAATGGCGATTTTAACAATCAACTGGTAATTGATGTAATGATAAATAATGTTAACGTAATGTTATAAGTTCTGTAAAATGCACTCGTTCCACTCGGAGGCTGCCCATAACAAGGAATTATACTTACAATAACCTTAAACACTATGTACATGAAACTCACTTTTCCAACTTCAAAAAGTATTATGGGGTTAGTATCCATTAATTACGTGAGGCATTTTTCGACCTCTTTCTCTTTGATGAGTTGTCGAATGTGTAGATTTGGTTCGACTTCCACCTTCACATTAATCTCACGTGAGATTTGTAAACTGCGGATTTTTAGTGTAAATAAGTAACCTGTGCTTGACTGCGTTGGATTAATTTAAAAAAAACCTTATTTGCTTAATTATTTTTATTTAAGACTAGTCAACACTAGTATTTAAGACATAACATAGACAAGACTCACAGTAAGAGAATCGAACAATAAAATGCTTAAATATTAACTGCTAAACGTCGTAAAGGAATAGCACCAGGTACTAGCAACCCGCCCCGGCTTCGCACGGGTACAAATTATACACCTATTTCTTCCTCATGAATCATTCTGTCTATTGGTGAAAACCGCATGAAAATCGGTTCAGTAGTTTTTCAGTTTATCGCGAATAGATAGACAGACAGACAGACGCGGTGGGGGACTTTGTTTTATAATTAGTAGTGATTTACATTAGTGTAGGAGTTAAATTCGGCTAATATGTTGATTTTCCACTTTTCAGTTTTTTTCTCTTTCGTCGGTTTAATTTTTTGTTCCGCACCATCGTACAAGATTTAATACTATGTAGGTGCTTTTTCATTATTTTATTTTTAATATTTGTTGTTACAGCGGCAAAGAAATACACATTCTGTGAAAATTTCAACTATCTTCCTATTACGGATCATGAGATACAGCCCATTGGCAGACAGAGGGACGGAACCCAAAAAATGAACATGTTTAAAGATCTGAACTCATATTGTATCTTAAGTAAATATGTAGCTGTAAATTAATAAATATTATACAAATATAACGTGCTCCACATTCAACATATTATGGTCCAAATATATTATTTTATTTTTTATATTAATGCTACATTCGATACTAATAAAACAGTTGCCAAGAGGTAAAAAAATCATCAAAATTGGTCCAGGACCATCTCTTGGCCCTTATGATGATGATGATGATGATGATTATATGTCTGTCTGTGGCATCATACTCCTTAACAGATGGACCGATTTTGATTTTGTTTTTGTTTTTGAACGAAAGGTGTTTTGATCGAGAGTGTTCCTAGCTATGATGCAAGAAATCATTAGCTTTTTTCCAATCGTTGAAGGGATTTGTGTCGGGGAATTTAAATTTTTCATTTTATTCTCTGTATTCATAGTGGTGATCACAGAAGCTGGATAATCAAGCATGATGAGTGTGTAGTTGAAATAATCATAACTAATTTCAGAAATCAGCCAACATAATATAAGATATGCATTTTCACACTCTGTCCAAAGGAGTTGGTACCTAGAATGAAAATTCCTAAATGTCATAATGCATTATTTATATAAATAATAATAATAATAAAAAAATCAATGTTTGTAAGTTTGTCCTCTATGCGTTCCCAAACCATTGATCAGATTGTGATGAAACTTTGTTAGGGTGTACTGGGGACGCCCAGGAGGATTCCTGGCCCAAAATATCTATATGAAAAAAATAAAAAATGGCATTACAACGCATCCCGGATGCAGCAAAGAACTACGGCACTCTGCTGATGCTCACGTATTGAAAATGGTATATACGGGTCTATGTCAATCCATCTTGAACTATTGCATTACCACATGGGGTGGTGCTGCTAAATCTCACACTTTACTGATTGAGCGTGCCCAAAGAGCTGTGCTAAAGGTTTGCTGTTTCAAGCCTCGTTTGTACGCTACTAAAAGGCTTTATGAATTTTGCCAAGTTCTCACTGTAAGGCAACTATTCGTCGAAGCTACCGTTCTCTAACAGCACTCGCTAACTTACTACACCCCTGAAACTACATGCCGTAATCATCTTGTAGTCGCATCAACGCACCATAAAACTTCATTTAGTCGTAGGTTCTTTATTTTTCTAGGACCTGTATAATAAATTGCATAAAATTTTGTTCCTGTATAGTTTAAAAATGTACCAATGTAAGAATATCATCTCAGAATGGCTTTTAAACCAATCATATGAAGAGACGGAGGACCTTCTAATGGTCCTGGAGTAAGCACTCGTGTATGTGCATAAGTCTAGTGGATCTGTGTGTAATGCCAAACACACACACACACGCACGCACGTGCGCACGCACGCACGCTCGCACGCACGCACGCACGCATGCACGCACGCACGCACTCACGCACGCACGCACGCACGCAAACACGCACACACACACTAATAAACGATATATATTGTATTAGCTGGTGATAAATAAAACATAGTTTATAATAAAACACTGTTCACTACGAATTAATCGACACTTTATTTTCGTTTTCCTTCAAATATTTACAATTGGCAGTGACGGTAACATAACATTGAGTAGATCTGTTATTGCTATGGTTAATTATCTTATAGTTACACATTACAAGAGAAGAACGCAACGATTTATGTTAACATATCATATTTTATTAGTAATACATAAAAAAAATTGTAGTCGTTGCATAATAACAAAGTTATAATGAAAAAATGATATTATCCAAAACACCTATTAAGTTTATATAAAATGTTTGATAGAAAATGGCAAGGGTAGGACGTGGCGTTATTATCCACAATTAAAATACCTAGACCAGTT